>JAPPVO010001092.1:0-15342 GCA_030407325.1 Camellia japonica | reverse complement strand
CATTTTTGTATGATAATTTAGCCTTACTTGGGCCCACTGTTTGGCCTCACTCTAAACTGTAAAAATGCTTTTCTCGAGGCTGCCTTGCTTCTGTCTTTTCATTTCATATTCAAATTATGTATGCATTGTATAGTTATAGGCCATTTCATGCGCCAAAACCCGTGTTTCGGGACTCGTTTCATGCATCGGGTTTCGTTTTACCGGGTTTCGGGGCTGTTTTGCATCTCATTTTACCTCTGATTTTTGCATGATAGTATGCCTTTTTTTGTGTTTTGCCATGTCTTGTTAGAGTGGCATTCCGTGCCGTAGGCTCGGTTCTCGGTTTGCGTGCACACATGCACGCATCTCGAGTTGTCTCATTTTCATCATTATGGCCTCCTATGTGAGTGTGGCCGAGGTCCACTTGTGTTGGTGTAAGCCCATATTGCATTGTGTATGCCATTTCATTCCATAGCATTGTGTATACTAGGTTGTATATTAGCGCATTGTGTATGCCATCTCATCTCGTACATCGTGTATGCCATTTCGTAGCATTTTGCATGTTAGGTTGTATCTTAGTTGCATTTCATGTATGTCATGCATATTGCATCGTGTCCGGGATAGAAGTTAGCCCGGGTACGGGAAACGAGGTACGTTCCGTACTCCGAGTGACGAAACGTGTCTCAATTCCCTAGTCACCGACACTCCGGATCATCCATGATGGAGTTAGGTTTTGTTGTGTTTTCATGTGCATTCATTCCATATTGAATTGTGCAATTCGGCTCCTCGGCCATCATGCATCGAGATACGTGATTGGTGGCACGAGGATCGAGACATGTATACATTTGTGAAATACATTGCTATGCCTCTTTCCTGCTCTCTGTTGCAGCAGAATCAAGAATCAGCAGTCTTCCGAGACTTGGCACGCATTTCAAGAACAGGTGCAAACAGAGGCTAATTGGGGCATCCCAGTGGATTTCCGCGCAAGGCAGCCTAAACATACATCATTCATCAGAATCAAGGCAGTCCCTGGCTTGCATGCCAGTTTATTATTTTCTTAGTTAATTTGTAAATTAATTAGGAATTTGTACACATTTTGGACTGTATTATTTGGACTGTAATATTCTTTTATTCGGAACTGTATATTTATTCGGACCTTCTGCGCAAGGGCATAATTGTAATAAGTGTGGGTGAGTGTGATGTATGTCTTCCAACCCCACGTCTTTCTTCCCTTTTATTTACCTGCTTATGATGGTTAGATTAGGGCATGTTTCAATTAGCATACAGTATGATAGCATGTTTGCATTCATTCATCTGTCTTGCATGCACCG
Organism: Camellia japonica; assembly: GCA_030407325.1. NCBI lineage: Eukaryota > Viridiplantae > Streptophyta > Magnoliopsida > Ericales > Theaceae > Camellia > Camellia japonica. Next base: position 14,032 of record JAPPVO010001092.1, on the reverse strand, counting down.
GCTCGGCACATCATACTAACTGCATTTGTATTCCAATTTCAAGTTGAGTACTTGTTAGCTGTTGCATCTCATATGCCATATTTAGAATAGCCGAGCCTGCCATAGTTGCATTATTGCATGTGTTGCATTAGACATTTCTATATAATTAGGATCATGCATGATTTCTAATCAGTTTCTGTTTTGGCTTGGAGTACTCGGTGAGTTTTATGCTTTAGCATCCTTGCATGTGTGTGAGTGACTGCCATGAATAGCATGCTTACCATGAGGCTAACTGCTTATTTGATATACCTGCCTGAGTGCCTGTGGGTGGAGGTTGGGTTACTTGGATTGGAATAATTCATCAAATGTTTGTTTTAAGCCCACTAGATAGTGGCAAAATCATGTTTTCTAAGCCCACCCGAGGGTGGCAAATTCACGTCTTAGCCTACATACGGGTAGCACCATCAAACCATTTTTCAAACAAACAAACATGAAGTGTTCTGTTCCAATTCAGGTGATCCAATCTATACTTGTATGCTGTGCGCATCACATAGTAAATCTAGGCTAATAACCGGAATAAGAACGCACAATGTTTTCAAAATAAGATATCATGGTTAGTAGAGGCCGGTCTTTGACCGGGCGAGCGGGGGTGCTCACGAAGTGACCTTCCCCAATCGTACCCAAGTTCCCGAGACGAGGCAACTTTGGTGATGACGGACACGTGGCCTTCGGCACCGAGTCAGGGTTTCCTAAATTTCCCATAAAAAACATTTAGGTGGCGACTCTGTATCTGGCAAAGCAGTCCATGTTTGGAACTTCTTTTCAAAAATCTGTTTTCAAAATCGATTTGCCGGATTTGGACTCTTTGGTTCAAGATTAAGAACCGTGACATTTGAGTCCTTGAACTGTAGTGACCCCAATATGAACGGAACGGGACTTAACCCTCCCGGGGCGTTCGGGGACGTCTACAGTATAGCGTCCATGCATTAGTGAACCTAAATGACTTAGGACCCCAATCCCTCTCATCTTCCATTAATAGTAATTGACAATGGTCAGAAACCAACCCAGGCAGACCCTAATTTCATTTTGAACATCACTAGCCATTCAGGGTTAAGCATTACCAAATCAATGCTAGCCCACATTTTCCCATTCTGAGCATTGCGCCAATAAGTAAACTTCATACCCAATAAAGGTATGTCAATCACTTCACATTTTCTATAAAATAATTGAAGTCCCTCATTCCTTTGTCTCTTCTTGAACCACCAATTCTCTCCCCTATAATTTTTATTTCATCGAAATCCCCTCCCATACACCAATGATTTTTTGGAAATCTTGAGTTTTAACAAACAATCCTAAAGCTTGCTTCTGTTGTTTGTATCATTGAGAGCATAAACATTCTATTGCTGCAACACTCCTTCAGTTGAAAGTGTACCTGAAAGAAGGATAAACCTTCTATTGCTGCAACACTCCTTCAGTTGAAATACCTCTGGGTCCCAAATGCACAACAACCCCCCAGTAAAAAGTCACATTACGGCATCCGAAACTCAAACAAGAAGCTCAACCCATGTTGCATATCATAATCAAAAAGGTTTTTCCAAAATTAAAACCACACGCATATACACTGTTATATATATATGTATATCATATTGGTATATTTGAAATCACCAACCAATTCTTTCTTTGGCTGCCTTGCCAATTTATGTTCTTTCCTTCTTTATTTTCCTTTTTCATGAAAGCAGCCATGGTTGTCCCTCCAACCAAACAAGGCACTAATCCACACACCTATATACATCAATACATATATACATATATCCTGTACCCATGGTAAAAATTAAAGGAAAATGAAAGAGAAGAGATAATGGGTAGTTACAAGATAGAAGTAGAAGGAAAGGTTACGGTGGGTTGGTTGCTGCAATACGTAATGAGAGGCGGAGAAGGGAAAAAAAATATCACTAAGGAAAAAGGCAAAAATGTCATTTTATCAATCTATTTTGAGGCTAATGTATGCGTCATGCGCTTAATTCAATGTGTGTTACACATGCGCAGTTAACTTAGACAAAATCTGTGACATTACACTTTACTCCAAACTATAAGGGAGTAAGTGTATATTTCTACACTACAAAGAGTTAATGTGTTTTTCAATCAAACCACAATGAGGTAAAATGTAATTAACCTTTTAAAGCCCTTTTCAATAAGTACCTTCTTCAATCTGTGTGCTAGGACTTTTGATAGGATCTTATATATAGAATTCACTAGACTAATGAGTCTGTAATCAGCTATCTCTGATGGATTTTCTTTCTTTGGAATCAGTGTAATGAATGAACTATTGATACCATAGGATAACTTGCTTCAGCTGTAAAATTCCCTCATGAACTTAATTATCTCATTCTTCATAACCTTCCAATGTTTTTGGTAGCAGAGTAAATTAAACCCATCTGGACCTGGTGCTTTATTGCCATTACATTCCTTAATTGCAACCTTAATCTCAATTTCTGATAACTCAGCTTCTAAACCTAGAAATGCAAAACTTGCTTCCACATATTTGAATGCCCTTCCCAAAACTAGTCTTAAACCCCACCTCTCAGTAAATTGTGTTTTGAAATGCAATAACACCTCCTGCCTTACCCTTGCTGGTTCTTCAAAGACGTCGCCATTAACTGTTATGTCATTAATTAGATTCCTACTCCATCTATTATTGGCCATAATATGGAAGAATTTAGTGTTCTTGTCCCATTTAGGGTCTAGTTCACTCTAGACTTTTGTTTCCAAAGCCATTCCACCATTCTCTTCAATCTCCATACTTCACCCCTCAATTCCTTTCTTTTATCTTTTTCAGCATCATTTAAAGGTCTGCCTTCAGCAATGATTGCTAGTGAGTTAAGTTCAATTTTTGCCTCTTTCATTTTGTTGAGACATTCCCATACACTTCAATGTTCCACTTCTTTAATATAACTTTCAATATCTTAAATTTCTACAATAAAACATGCCCAACCCATCCATTTAATGTGATCTCATTCCAAGTTTTCTCCAGGATTGAGGAGAAGTTTGGGTGTAGCATCCATACATTAATGAACCTAAATGGCCTAGGACCCCAATCCCTCTCATCTTCCATTAGTAGTAATGGACAATGGTCAAAAACCAACCTAGGCAGACCCCATAATTTCATTTTGAACATCACTAGCCATTCAGGGTAAAGCATTACCCTATCAATCCTACTCCACATTTTCCCATTCTGAGCATAGCACCAAGTAAACTTCTTACCCAGTAAAGGTATACCAATCACTTCACATTTATCTATAAAATAATTGAAGTCCCTCATTCCTTTGTCTCTTCTTGAACAACCAATTCTCTCCCCTATATTTCTGATTTCATTGAAATCCCCTCCCATACACCAAGGATTTTGGAAATCAATCTTGAGTTGTAACAAACAATCCAAAGTTGGCTTCTGTTGTTTGTATTGTTGGGAGCGTAAACATTCAACAACACTCAAAGATTTGGAAAGTGTACCTGAAAGAAGGATAAACCTTCTATTGCTGCAACACTCCTTTAGTTGAAATACCTCTGGGTCCAAAATGCACAGCAACCCCCCCTCCCCAGCAAAAAGTCCTATTACAACGACCGAAACTCAAACAAGAAGCTCAACCCATGTTGCATATCATAATCAAAAAGGTTTTTCCCAAATTAAAACCACATAGATATACACTATTACATACATATATATATATATATATATATATGTATATCAGATTGGTATAATTGAAATCGCCAACCAATTCTTTCTTTGGCTGCCTTACCAACTTATTTTCTTTTCTTCTTCTTTATTTTCCTTTTTCATGGAAGCAGCCTGGTTGTCCTCCAACCAAACAAGGCACTAATCCACACACCTATATACATCAATACATATATACATATATCCTATAACCATGGTAAAAATTAAAGGAAAATGAAAGGGATAAGATAATGGGTAGTTGCAAGATAGAAGTAAGGAAAGGGTACACTGGGTTGGCTACTTCAATATAGTAATGAGAGGCGGAGAAGAAAAGAGAAAAGAATTAAAATATAAAAAAAAATTAAAATTAAAAAAAAAATTGTTTTGGGGGAAAAACAAAAAACAAAAAACAAAAAACAAAAAACAAGAAAGAAAAAAAAAAGAAAGGCAAAAATGTCATTTTATCAATATATTTTGAGGCTAATGTATAACCTCGCTTAATTCAATGCGTGTTATACATGCACAGTTAACTTAGACAAAATCGGTTACATTACATTTCACTCCAAACTATAAGGGGGTTAAGTATATATTTTTAAACTACAAAAAAGTTATATGTTTTTCAATCAACGCACAATGAGGTAAAATGTAATTAACCTTTTGAAACCCTAACCCTATTATTTTGAAACTCCAATAAGAGAAAAAGAAATGTAAGAGGAGAGAAGGAATAAGAGAGCAAAAAAGAAAAAGAACCACTTATCGAAGGAAAGAAAACCAAATTGCAAATATCCTGGCATGCAAATGAACTCATTTCCATAATAACCCTGTAACAACCCCGACCCATGATTAACGTTAATCCATGCTTAATTATGCCCAATGAGTAATTAAAGTGAAATTTTGCATTATATGTTGCCTTATTTGTGTCTATATCTGTTTCTCGCAGAAAGATCTGTCCATGTTTTCGTTTCGGTTTGTGAATTGAAGGCCTTGTCAGCATCCAATTCAGAAATTAACTTGATTTATGTGTTAATTAGAATTTTTAGAATTTTATAGTAGGTTTAATTGAAATTCGATTCGGAACAATTAAATTAGAATAATTAATGTCCAATTGATTAGCTTAATCAATAATTTAATTAAGCTACTAAATAAGCCTATATAAGGCTATTATCACTCATTGAAGCCAATTGTTACACCCTTATTTCATTCTCCTTGAACTGCAAACGTGTGAGAGAAAGAGAGAGAGAGACTAAGAGAACAAGTGAGATCAACAAGGGAAAGAGAAGAATTACTAGGATTGTTGGGAATTGAAGAGAATTGTGAAGCTTAATCCTATACTCTTGTGAATTCAAAGTTTAAGGTAAGAAATCAAGCCTTTAATTGTGTCATTGAGGTACTTAACACATATATTCAAAAGAATTAAGTGAATTGAGGCAAGAATTAAGCTTATTGGAGCAGGCATGAAGAGTATACATACATGCATGTACATTGCATTGCAATTAGCGCATGATGTCTATGTGGACTCGCCTTTTTCCCGCGTCCCTACCTTTTGGAAAAGGGTTTGAAAAGAAAGGCCCTCGCAGTTCAGACTCTACCTGTGGTTCTGAATCTAGTCACACAAGTGTAATGTGAGACTGATAAACACCAAAGAGTCCAATTCGCCAAATCATTTTGGAAAATCAAATTTTGAATCACATAATGCCAAAATTGGACTACTTTGCCAGATTACAAAGTCGTCACCTAAATATTTTATTTTGGGGAAATTTAGGAAACCCTGACTCATGCCAAAGGCCACGTGTCCATCATCACCAAAGTTGCCTCGGCTCGGAACTTAGATACGAGGAGGGAAGGTCCTGAAATGAGCACCCCCGCTCGCCCGATCAAAAGATCGGCCTCTACTAATCATGATATGTTCTTTTATAAACCTCATGTGTTCTTATTCTGGTTATTAGCTAACTTTACTATGTGACACACACAAGCAAGTAGAGACTAAAATCGCGAGAATTGGAACAACTCAACTCATGTTTGCTTTTGAAAATGGTTTGAATTTGCCACCCTCAAGTGGGATTAGAAATGCGGATTTGCCACTCAAGTGGGCTTAGAACAGGATTTGCCACTTCGCAAAGTGGGCTTAAAACACACATTTGATGAATTGTTCTAATTCAAGCAACAAGCCTTCATCCACAGGCATTCATGCAGTTTAGCATTTGAGCACATAACCTCATGGAAAGCATGTGAAACATGGTAATATGGCAATCACACTCATGCAAGCATACTAAAGCATAAAAACTTACTAAGTACTCCAAGCCAAAACAAAAACTAGTTAGAAAAATGCATGATCCTAACTATACAAAAATGCCTAATGCAATACATGCAATAATGCAATTAATAGGCTCGGCTACTAATATGACATTTGTAACACTTTGATAGTATGCTTTGAAACATGTATTCAAGTAAGTACTGAAATACGATGTAGTTTGAATGATGCGCCGAGCCTCAGTGCTTGCAAGACAAATGAATGATGCAAACATGCAAGCATAAGGTATGCTAATTGAAATATGTCCCTAATCTAACCATCAAAAGCGGGTAAATAAAAGGGAGAAAGACGTGGGGTTGGAAGACATGCATACACGCACGCACACTTATTACAACATTATGCCCTCGCGAAGGAGGTTTTGAATGAATAAGCTAACTAGCTACGCTAATTAAGCTAGCTATTACAAAACGAATTAATTAACTATTCTACACTAATTATTACAACAACTGAAACCAATTAACTAACTTATTCTAAGCTAATTAAATATTGCAAAATGAATTGAATAATTAGTTACACTAACTAATTAAGTACAACACTTGAATTAACTAGCTATTCTAAGCTAACTAAAGCAATTCAATGGCCTCGAGGGCGAGGGACGCTGTAGACACCCCATTTTTGACCGACCTTAAGACTCAGACGTCATCGATTGAGCGCTCGGTGATGGTGCATGTTGTGCTCGTTTAGAGGTTTCGGAGTTTTGGCTGAGAGCCTTGCCTCCGGGCCTCTGAACTCTTTTGTGCTTCGGCTCGGTTTGTAGACTGAACTTTGTTTCTCTTCTCGAAGGGAGGGAGAGGTCTTGTAGACCATCTCTTTGTGGTCGTAGACCACTTTTCCCGTTTGGAGACTAGTTTCCGATTTTTGGAGCCTTTGGTCGCGCGCCTTGTCTCAGGACCGCTTAACGTTCTCCGTTTGGCGTGATTTTTGAAACATACCTTGTTGCCTCTGCCTAGAGGAACACTGTGGTCCAGGAGACCACTCTTCTGGTTGCATACCACTTTTGGTGCTCATAGACTAGTTTTCGAGGCTTTCGGCCGCGTGCTTTGCCTTCCGATCTTTCGTCTTGCATCCGCTTTGGTTTGTTTTCGGTACAAACGTTGTTTTCCTTGTTTGGAAGGTGGTCCAAGGGTGGGAGACCAGTATTTCTCCTGGCCGACCACTTCTTCCTCTGCCTGCCAGTTTTCTGGTCGAAGAACTGGCTTTCTTGGTCTTTGGGCCATCTTTTCTGGTCGGCCACCACACCACTGCATTATTTTCATGACCTGGACTCTCTCCCACCATGGCCGACCAGTTTTTGCTCTCAGAGGCCACTTGAAGTGGTCGGCCGACCACTTTAAGTAGCAGGCTGACCACTTTAGGTGGTCGGCTACTTTTTGACACCTTTTTGGAGATATTTTCCTCCAACTGGCACAACTGGAGGACATTAGGGCCATCCTCCATACACGTGTATGAAGGGATTGCCTTGGTGCTTAGCTTCTCCTAGAAGCTTTGCCTTTCCTCTTCTATAAGAGAGAAGCTCCCCCTCCCTTCTCTAGGTTCAAAAAATTGCCCTTAGAGAGATACATATAGTTTTGTATCTATCTTGCTTGGTTCTCCATTTTTGTGCTTCAAAAGTGTAGATTTGTCTTAGTTTAACACACAAACACACACTCAAACACCATCCTTGGGTAGCTGAGGTGCTAAGGAGTTGTTTTTGGTGTTCTTGGACTGGTTTAAGCTCAAAGAACTTGCTGGAGTTGCAGTAGTAAAGAAGGACTTCAAGAGTGAGTCTTTGACCTTTAAAACCCCCATTCTTGCTTAAGCTTTTGAGCCTATTTGCATGATGTTTTGAGCTTAACTTATAACTAAAAAAAGTTCCATTTTTAAGTGCTTAAAATAGTTGTTTTAGGTCACTTTTTCGTTTGGGGTGATTTACCCCCTCTTAGGCCTTGTTAGGCCTTATTTTGAGCCATCCCTTTAGGCTCTTGTTGAACCCTTTGCATGACCTTTCTACCACTAAAATCCAGAGGATTTTCAGTGGTGGAAAGATGGTTTTGGTGTCCTAAATAGGAGAGGGCCATCCCCTCTCCTTGTATCTTGTTTACTTGCTTCATATGCCTCATGTTTGAGCACCTTTGTTAAGTTTGTGTTGGCCATATATAGCTTGTATTTGTGGTTATTTTGCTGAGGCATACCACTATTTTTGCTTGCTTTGGTCACTCCATGCATGGTTAATACACTTGTAGTGTAAACCACACAAACTAGCTTTGTATGCCTCATGAAGTAGCATGCCATTCTAGCTTGTTTTCTTTCCATTTCAACATGTTTTTTGTGATGTTTTTCCATGTCATGACTCTATTTTGGGTGGGTTTGTTGGCCCCTTGCATGCTCCTTACACTTGTAGTGTAATTCCATGAAATAGCCTAACATGAATCATGTTGTAACATGTCATTCTAGCATGCTTTAAGCTTAACTTCAAGAAGCTTTTGTCCATGTTTTAACATGCTTTAGCTCTGATTTTGGTTGTTTTGGTCATGCATGACTTGCTTTGTATAACCTTGGTTCAATCTAGCTTGTTAGCTTTGTGTATTGAGTCCACTAGCATGCATTACTTGGCCTATTTCAATGATTTGGCATCACTTGTTATGTGATTTCAGTCCATGTTTTATGGCCATGCATTCACATTTGTCACTCATTCAAGGCGTTGGAGGGTTTGCCCATTTATGCCTTAACATGAACCATTGCGTATGCCTTCATGCCTTAGCTTGCGAGCCATCATTTCAGTGCTTATTTGGGGTTATTTTGCCGTGACATAACTCTAATTTCTATTAGTTAAGTCATTCCATGCTTGGTCCTAATAGGTGTAGTGTAGTCCACCTTATTTGCCTTGCATTCACCATGCTTCATGCTAGCATATTTTGGCTTCCTTCCATGCATGTTTTAGACTCATTTTGACATGTTCTAGGACTGTTTTGGGTTTCCTTTTCCACATGCTTCATGTTTTGTATACTTGTAGTACAAATGCTCTTGCTTGCCTCAAACTTTGAGCACCATTGCATGCTTCATTTGTGTTGTGTACATGATTTGGCATCACTTAACATGACATTTCAGAGCATTTAGCATTGCCATGTTCCTACCTCAATCATGCTTTAAGTGCTTTTGAGTGTTGTGCATTGTAGCCTAGTTTATGCCTTAGCTCGTATGCTTGCATGCCTAGGCCTTTGAGCCCTCATCTCAGCATGTTTAGGTCCTTATTTTGACCTACTTGAGCTCTGTCCATGCTTAGTTCATGCATTTGTGCCATGTATTGCATGCCTCCTTTGTAGTCCTCTTCACTAGCTTCATGCTTTAAGGACCCTAGCATGCCATACTTGTGTTGTTTGAATGATTTGGCATCATTTCTTACCTCATTTTAGTGCACTTAGTGTTGTTACACTTGCACTTTTGTCATTCTTTGAGCCTTCTTGAGGGTTGTGCTCTTGGGCCTAGTTAAGTGGCCAATGCATTGTGCATGCATACTTTCCCTTTTGTGCCTTAATTTTATCACTAATGGCCACTGTTTTGGGCATGACTGAGGTCTGTCCATTTCGATTTAAGTCCATTGAGTATATGGCTTGCATGTTGTTACATGTTTGGTGTATTGCATATTGTTGCCCTTGTTGCATTGCATGCATGCATCACATTGTGTTAAGAACCCTATGATTGCCTTGCATTGAGTATGCCATCTAGTTCTTAGCATCTAGTATTGTATATGCCTTATACCTTGCATTGTGTATGCTTAGGTTACATCATTGCATTGTGTATGCTAGTTGTTCTTAGCATTGTGCATTGTGCATGCCATTAGCCTTGTTAGGTTGTTCATATTGCATTGTATGTTTGCATGCTTAAGTCATATTACATATTCGCTTGCTTGAGTTGCATTCCATGCTTGCATGCTCGAGTCGCATTGTGTATGCTAGGTTGCTAGTTGCATTGAGTATGCCATGTAGTTGCATGTTTGCGTGCTAAGGTTGCATTACATTGCATTGTGCATGCCATGTTATGTGTTGCATTGTGTTTGGAATAGGTGTTAGTCCAAACACGGGAAACGAGGGACGTTTCATACTTAAAGTGATGAAACGTGCCTTAATTCTCGGTCGCCGACGCTCTTGATCATACATGATAGAGTTTTAGGCTTTATGTGTTTACTTGTGCATTCATTTCCATATTGAATTGTGCAACTTCGCCTCTCGGCCATCATGTATTGAAATGCGCGATTGGTGGCCCGAGGGTCGAGAACCACACCCCTTGAGTTCATGACATGATAAGGAGGGTGGTTGTGCACACATATCTTGCAAATACATTGCCATGCCCTTTCTTGCTCTCTGTTGCAACAAATTGCAGTTCAGCAGCAACAACTGGTCGGCCAGCCAGAAAAAGTAGCTACCCAACCACTTTTCTAGTTTTTCAACAACCAAAAGTGGTCAGCAGGTGTTTCTAGAGACCAAAAGTGGTCGGCCACCCTCCCACAGGACTCCCAAGGTGAAGTTTCATCTTTCGCAGAGTTCTGAGGACAGATGAAAACAGAGGCAAATTGGGGCATCGCATTGGATTTCCGAACGAGGCGACCGGGCTTGCATGCATTCCTCTCCCTCTGAGCCTCCTTTTTTACTGCTTTCCTTAACTACCATGCTTAGATAGCTAGCTTATGCTTTGGTTTGTACTTTAATTAGTTAATGCGTTAGCTATTCAATTCGTTTTGTAATAATTAGTTAACTAGGATTAGTTAAATAATTTGTTGTGTAATAATTAGTTTAATTAGCTTAGATTAGCTAGTTATCTTCTTATTCGGCCCCTCCCTCGAGAGGGCGTATTGTTGTAATAAGCGTGCGTGTGTGTGATGCATGTCTTCCAATCCCCATTTCTTTCTCCCTTTTACTTAACCGCTTACGATGATTAGTTTTAGGGCATATTTCATTTAGCATACCTTATGCTCGCATGCGTGCATCCATTCATCTGTCTTGCATGCACCAGGCTCGGCGCATCATACTAATTGCATTGTATTTCACATGACATTCTAGAATAGCCGAGCCTATTTTAGTTGCATTTTTGCATGTGTTGCATTAGACATCTTTAACATGAACTAGGATCATGCATGATTTCTAACTAGTTCTTCGTTTTGGCTTGGAATACACTGTGAGTGTTTACGCTTTAGCATATTGCATGTGTGTTAATGTTGCCATGAAAGCATGCTTGCTATGAGGCTAACTGCTTAGTTGATTAACTGCCTGAATGCCTGTGGGTGAAGGTTGGATTACTTGAATTGGAACAATTCATTCAAATCCTTGATTTAGCCTACTTGCGAGTAGCAAACTTCAAACCATTTTCCAAACAAACGGATATGCGATGTTTTGTTCCAAATTAGGCGATCTAGTCTATACTTGTTTGTTGTGTGCATCACATAGTAAGATTAGCTAATTAATCTGAATAAGAGCACATGTGTTTTCAAAAACAAGATATCATGCTTAGTACAGGCCGATCTTTGATCGGGCGAGCAGGGGTGCTCATTAAATGACCTTCTCCAATCGTACCCAAGTTCCCGAGCTGAGGCAACTTTGGTGATGACGGACACGTGGCCTTAGGCATGAGTCAGGGTTTCCTAAATTCTCCCAAAATAAAATATTTAGGTGGCGACTCTGTATCTGGCAAAGCAGTCCATGTTTGGCACTTCTTTATTAAAAATCAGTTTTCCAAAACGATTTGTCAGATTTGGACTCTTTGGTGATTTATTGGTCTCACATCGCACATTGTGAGATTAGATTCAGAACCGTGACATTTGAGTCCGAACTGTAGTAGCTCATAACAAAATGAGATTCGCGCCACCCTCGCGAGCGTAGATATCGGAGAGTTCCCAGGAGCGCGTCTACAGACGCATGCATGATTGGTTGGTTTCCCCCCGAAAATCCATCGCCTTGCCATTGCAGCCTCTATTTGCACACTTTTGATCACCAATAGCACTACCAACTTCCAAAACACCTCTGCTCCAACTCAGGAACACACTTGTGCACAATTTCATTTCTGCCGGTCGGCTACCAATGGTGGTTGTCAGCCACCATTGGTGGCCGGTCGGCCACCCCTTCCCTGAACTTCTTTTTTGCTGCAACAGAGGCAAAGCAGTGTATTCTCAAGGAGTGTATGTACTGCTACCCTCCTTATCATCACACAAGCTCAAAGGAGTGTAGCTCTTGGCTCTCAAGCCATCAACCAAGCATTTTCATGCATGATGGCCAAAGAACCAAGCTTATACAAGCTTAATGAGTGCAAAACATGACTCAATCAAAACCACAACCCTATCATGTATGATCAAGGGTGATGGTGACTAAGAAAAGTGGCATGTTTCATCACTTTGAGTATGAAACGTCCCATTTTTCTCGTGTTCGAATTAACATCCGATCCGAACACATGCAATGCAACACATAAGATGCTTATCTTGCCTCTTTTACTTTGTTCATTTTGTTTACACATTTTAGCTTACCAATACATTCTTTAATTGATTAGTCCAAAAGATGAGTGTCTTCTAATGGAAATAGGGCTTAAACCACAAGTGCCTTGAGCATGAAAGAGGCCTCATGCTGTTGGTAATGAACTCCTGAAGGAATTAAACCATTAGGCGTGAGGGTCTCAATTCCACACTCAAGCCAACAAGGGTTTCAAAGCCACTTTCAAAACAAATGAAAGAGTGAAGAATAGAGGGAGATTGTAGAGATTTCAGTACTGAAATGGAGTGCAAAATGACACTAAAACATGAAAACAACTCATGCAATTCATGTTTAAAAGCCTAAAACATTAAGCTAGTGAAGGAGATTGCACTGCAACCACACAGTACAAGCCTCAAAGGACCAAACCAGCTCAAAACAGAGCTAAAACTAGTCAAAAAAGTAGCAAAAACATGCTAAGATTAAGGTACAAAATGCTAGAAAATCATGCTCACATGTTAAGCTATCTAGGCTTACAAACAAGACACAAGGTGTGGAGGCTACCCCCTCCAATTTTGGACTTCAAAACCAAGTTTTTACCACTGAAATAACTCTGAATTTCAGTGTTTTAAAGGGCCAAAAAGTTTGATGTGAATATGCTAAAAGATGGTACAAAAGCTTACACAATAAAGCAACAAGAATGGTGGACTACTCCTTTACACAAAATGACCTCAAACCATCATGTTAATGCTCAAAAATAAAAGTTTTTTGTAGTTGAAAACCAGCTCAAAAACAATATAAAAAGATGGCAAAACAAGTAGTCAAAACAAAGCTTACAAGGTGAGTCTTATACCTCTTGAAGCACAGCACTAAACAGCCACAATTTCAGGCTCAAACTAGGCTCCAAGGGACCTCAGCTCCAAGGTGAGAGTGTTTGGTTAAGGCTTGATGTACAAAGGTGTAGAGAAACAAGGCTTTAAGGCACAAAACAAGAAGAGATAGAGAGAGAGAGAGAAATTTGATCCAAATTTTCTAACCCTCAAAAATGGGGGAGGACACCTCCTATATATAGAAAATCAAGATTCAAGCTTGTATTCATCCCTCTATACACGTGTATGGAGATGCACTTCAGTGAACAACAGCTGGCAAACAAATATCTAAAAAAGGAGAAAAATGGTCGCCAGCCATCACTAGTGGCCGACCGGCCATCAGTGTGGCCAACCGGCCACCACTGATGGCCAACAGGCACAAGCCATGGCCAATGGACTGTGGGGATGGCTGACAAGCCATCCTCTCCTCCAGACTTGAAACAACAAGCTCTTGGGCCATAACCAAGCACAAAACAGACAAGTTTAGAGGCTCAAAGGCAAGACGCTCGGCCGAGAACTTCAAGCACTCAAAACGAACACGAGCATACAAAGCCATCAAGTGTTCAAACGATGACGTCCAAGTCTTGAGGACGGTCAAAAATGGGGTGTCTACAGTCTAAGAATGTGTTCCATGCATGTTCATATTTTGGTTTTAGTTTAAGAATTCAACTTGTTTTTGTAGCAATATCTCTATTAACCATGTTTTGAAACTTGAAGCTCATATTATTACATG
>JAPPVO010001091.1:0-48653 GCA_030407325.1 Camellia japonica | reverse complement strand
TCTATCGGCGAACAGAGTCATCCCGAAGAGGAACATAAGGAAACCGCGGGCATACCTGCTCGCCTCCTCAGGAGACCGGGCTCCATCCCCTCCCTCCGGAAATGGGAAGAGAACCAGGTGTATCGGACTCTCCCAGAAGCTCTGTCCACAGGCGGGGCGGGCCCCCAGCAGATGTACCAAGCGGCCTCCCATTCGCCCATATCCTCGTCATAAGGAATGGGCCACCTCCTATATCCAGCCGGTCAGTATAGCAAAATCCAGCGGGGTCATGGTCAAATCCCCAGTGGCGGAGAATGAAAGGAGTTGGTGGTGTCCCACCATCTCTCCACCAGAGCTGCAATAGCGTCCTCCGGGCAGGGCAATGTGATAACCCCGCAGAAGGCCCCGAACCCTGCTAAATCAACTAAATCCCGGACAGCCTCCGGGAGCTCAGCATACCACTCTCTCGCAGCGGTGGAGCCATATCCCCGCACGGTGCGAGAACCAACCTGCATTCAGAATGAATACATGTGTCAGTACGCAATGAAATGAAAGCTGTGTGCAAATGAAAGAAATGAAGCCGTGTGCAATGAAAGTAATGAGCCGTGCGCAAATGAAATGTAATGAGCTGTGTGCAATGAAATGTAATGAGCTGTGTGAAATGAAATGAATAAGCTGTGTGCGAAGTAAAGTAGGGCTGCGTATTCTATACTCTAAATCAGTGGGCTGTGTGTTCACCATCAATTTGAGCTGTGTGTTCAGAAAATCAGAGTTAGGGCTGCGTTTCTACTCTATCATTGGGTTGTGTGTTCACCATCAATTTGGGCTGTGTGTTCAGAAAATCTGAGTTAGGGCTTGGTGTTCTCTCTAAATCAGTGGGCTGTGTGTTCACCATCAATTTGAGCTGTGTGTTCAGAAATCAGAGTTAGGGCTGCGTGTTCTACTCTCAATCAGTGTGGGCTGTGTGTTCACCGTCAATTTGGGCTGTGTGTTCAGAAAATCTGAGTTAGGGCTGCGTGTTCTACTCTAATCAGTGGACTGTGTGTTCACCATCAATTTGAGCTGTGTGTTCAGAAAATCAGAGTTAGGGGCGTGTTCTACTCTCAATCAGTGTGGGCTGTGTGTTCACCATCAATTTTGGGATGTGTGTTCAGAAAATCTGAGTTAGGGCTGCGTGTTCTACTCTAAATCAGTGGGTTGTGTGTTCACCATCAATTTGAGCTGTGTGTTCAGAAATCAGAGTTAGGGCTGCATGTTCTACTCTCAATCAGTGTGGACTGTGTGTTCACCATCAATTTCGAGCTGTATGTTCAGAAAAATTGAGTTAGGGCTGCGTGTTCTACTCTAAATCAGTGGGCTGTGTGTTCACCATCATTTGAGCTGTGTGTTCAGAAAATCAGAGTTAGGGCTGCATGTTCTACTCTCAATCAGTGTGGGCTGTGTGTTCACCATCAATTTGGGCTGTGTGTTCAGAAAATCTGAGTTAGGGTTGCGTGTTCTACTCTAAATCAGTGTGTGCTGTGTGTTCACCGTCAATTTGAGCTGTGTGTTCAGAAAATCAGAGTTTGGGCTGCGTGTTCTACTCTCAACCAGTGTAGGCTATGTGTTCAGAAATCAGAGTTAGGGCTGCATGTTCTACTCTCAATCAGTGTGGGCTGTGTGTTCACCATCAATTCGAGTTGTATGTTCAGAAAATCTGAGTTAGGGCTGCGTGTTCTACTCTAAATCAGTGTGTGCTGTGTGTTCACCGTCAATTTGAGCTGTGTGTTCAGAAAATCAGAGTTTGGGCTGCGTGTTCTACTCTCAACCAGTGTGGGCTGTGTGTTCACCATCAATTTGAGCTGTGTGTTCAGAAAATCAGAGTTAGGGCTGCATGTTCTACTCTCAATCAGTGTGGGCTGTGTGTTCACCATCAATTTTGGGCTGTGTGTTCAGAAAATCTGAGTTAGGGCTGCGTGTTCTACTCTAAATCAGTGTGTGCTGTGTGTTCACCGTCAATTTGAGCTGTGTGTTCAGAAAATCAGAGTTTGGGCTGCGTGTTCTACTCTCAACCAGTGTGGGCTGTGTGTTCACCATCAATTCGAGCTGTATGTTCAGAAAATCAGAGTTTGGGCTGCGTGTTCTACTCTTAGTCAGTGTGTGCTGTGTGTTCACTTTCAAATTCGGACTGTATGTTCGAAAAATCAGTGCTTGAGGCATGTGTTCAATTCTTAACTAATGTGTGCCGTGCGTTCACAATCAATCGATGAGCAGAGTGTTCAGAAATTCAAGTGTTTAAGCCACATGTTCTGAATGCAAACAAAGTACTATGTCATAGGCTAAACTGTGTGTTCAAGCATGGCAAAAGCACGAAATGCACGAAAAATGTAGAAATGAATAAAATACCTCTCGTGCCTCGTAAGAGAGGTGATGCTCTGGCTCTCGCAGAAGTAAATCTCCGGTGCTCGATCATCAAAGGCAGTGTAGTGACGAAAAATGGCTCGCGGAAGAACATGCACTGCGGGGCGTATCTCGGGAATAAAAGGTCGAACTCTCGGGGGTAGCGTCATAATATCGAAATCATCCCCGGCACCTGGAGGACCTCCACCATGAGGAAAATTACCCGCCATTCCGAAAAATCTGCAAAAGGAGCAAAAATGAGCAAAAATTGGAAAAAGTCAACAAAAGTCAACTCTCGGGAAATGAAAAAGTCAACAAAAGTCAACCCCCGAGAAAATCTTCCAAATATTGAGACAAACTTACCTCAAGTGGTGAAAATGAGAAAAGAAGCACCGAAATCAAAATTTAATCGGTCCAAAGTGCTTGAAATCGAATGTTTTCGCGAAAACAACTTGCGTGGGGCGTTGGAAAACGCGTATAGAGCTCAGATCTGAAGAGGAAAATGGTTTGGGAGGCAAGAGGAGAAGATTTCGCAGCTGTGGTTGTGAGCTCGAAGTCATTGGGCAAGTGAATATAAAGAAAATGAGGTGAAAAGACAAAATTGCCCACGGTTTTGGGCAGGTGGCCGGCCGGCCACCTTTTCTGGCTGGCCGGCCATTCTCTTTTTGAAAGATGGCCGGTGGCCTCCCCTAGGGAAAATAACTGGCCGGTGGTGTTCCCCCATGCTCCCCTAGGTCTCTGCAAATTTTGAGGAAGATTGGAGTTCCCGGGACCTGAAAAAGTTCAAGAAAAGTGCACTTCCGGTCGCGAAATCGCCCCGCCGGGACGTCAGCTCCAATTTTTGACATGTATCTCATCATCATTCACCGGAATCAAAGTCTATCCTTTTTGAATGTGTTGTAATCTCTCCGGGAAGTGAACCGGAGGCCGCGATCGAGTCGCCTCCGCCGAAATGCGCGTTTCCTTGCTCGTTGTTTCGCAACAAACGGACGCCCTGATCTACGCTCGTTTTGCATTGTTGTGCACATAACCTGCATTCTCATGAACATACTTGCATTGTCATGCATGTTTTCTTGATATTATCGTACCTCTGTGCTTGAGCATGCGTCGTCACGCACGTTCCCTTCTCGCATTGCGATGCATTCGCTCGCCGGCACTGCGTGTGTCAAACTATCAGAATCACATTGAATATATGTTGTTAGCATATTGTTCTTGTTGAATCTCTCTTTTTGCAGGCACGATATTGTATATACGTTTCATTTGAGGCTGGTGCGACCAAACGAATCGCGCAGGTATCGTATCTTCTCTGTGTGAGACGCGACGAGAATTGAATAATTCTCCGCACTCTTAACTGCATGAAATGTAGTTGTTGCTTTGCATTCTTGCTTAAAACTGTTGCATCTATTTGCGAATACTTGCTTCATTACAGCTTGCTGCATTTGCATGATCATCTGTCTCCGTGCATATCGCTTTGCATTTTGCCCCCTTGCCTGCAGGCACACCTACGGGCATATCTCTGTTCGTCTTGCATGATTGTCTAAGTCTTCGGCCTTGTCAAAAATGGGTCATCTCAGGCTTTGACATTCACTCCCGTCGCTTGTGACTTCCGAGTTCTGTCAAAGAGAGGCAACTGTAGACACCCCATTTTTGACCGACCTTAAGACTCAGACATCACCGATTGAGCGCTCGGTGATGTTGCATATTGTGCTCGTTCAGAAGTCTCAGAGTCGCAGCCGTGAGCCCTGCCTCCGGACTTCCGAACCCTCTTCTGTACCTTGCCTCGGTTTGCGAACCAGACTCGGTTTTCTCTGTTTCTTTTCCTGAGGGGAGGGAGAGGTCCCGTAGACCATCTCTCAGTGGCCGTGGGCTACATTTCGTGGCTGTAGGCCATTTTGCCCATTTCGGAGCCCGGTTCCCGGTTTTCGGACCCGTCAGGCCGTGTGCCTCGGTTCGGGACCGCCTAACTATCTCCGATTGCTCTGATTTTTGGCATGCATCTTATTTACTCCCTTTTGAGGGACACTGAGGTCTGAGAGACCCACTTTGTGGTCGAATGCCACTTTCGGTGCTTAACAGTCGATTTTTGGGCCCTGAAATGCGCGTTTTGGCCCCCGAGCATTCGTTTTGCATCGGTTTTCGTTCAATTTTGGCAGGTACCTCTGTTTTATCACCAGGAAGGTCACTGAAGGGTGGGAGGCCAGCAATTGTCTCAACAACCAGTTATATTCCTCCGGCGCCCTCCGACGCCCGTTTTTCTCATTTCCGAGCCAATGTTGACCACCCTAGGGCCTTTTTCTTCAATCCCAAACCACATATTTGTGTTGTACACACATGGGAGGACCCTAAAAGTCTATGGCCGGCCAGTAATTGTTGTTGAACCTTGTGAACCCCTCCTAAAAGTGGCTTGTTCTCTCTTCTGTTTTAGAGTTGCCAATTTTGACAGGGTTGTGATGAGGAGACCTGGGAGGACACCTTTCTCTGGTGGCCGGCCAGAAAATCTTCTTGAGCCTTTTGACCCTTGGCCGGCCGGCCACCTGCAACAAAAATAGGTGGCCGGCCATGTTCTTTGGGATGTGTGCTTTACAACTGTATAGCTTTTTCCCCCAAAATATCTGATTTCGGGGGACTTTTGTAGAGGAGGGAAACTTAATCCCTTAGTCCTACACATTTTTCCCTCCATTGCCCCACCATTCTTGCATACATAACAGCAGCTCAAGCTTTGTTTAGAGGGTTGGAAAACTTGCTTTGAGCACATAGATACATATCTCTCCATTTCTCTCAAAAATCCCTAAGCTTGGTACCATTTCTTCATCACTACCAAGCACCACCATCACCACTCCATTTCCAGCAGCAAGGAGAGGTTTTTCAGAGGCTTAGAAGCAACATTCCTTGGTCCAAGAGGTAGCAAAGAAGTGGTCTTCAAGGGTAAGTGTCAATCTCCCTCTTTTGTAGCACTTTTTTGTACCATTCTTCTAGCCTATTTTCTTACTGTTTTAGGCTCCGACCCTAACTGAAAGGGTCATTTTTTTGAGCCATTCTTCATGTTTGTTTAAGGGCTCAACCCTGTTTGAGCCCCCTATTTGGTACTTTCTTCAATACCCTCTTAAATACCATAATCTTGCATGATATTTCTAGCCTATGTGTGATCTGTTTTTAAGCATGATATAAACTGTGAGTTGGCTTATTCTGAGCCTCTCTACAACATTGTAGAAGGGCTCAATACTGTTGGGGGCCTCCATGTAGCACTTACCATTATACCCCTCTTTGGCCCCCATTTTTGCAAGCTTTTTTAGGCTTATCTATCTTCTGCTTTCGGCCATGATCAGAACTGAAAATAGCCATATTTTGACCCTCTTGTCTTGTTTCATTAAGGGTCTTTGGCTGTTTGGTGAATTCTTTGTAGACCTCATGTTATAACCTCTTGTTGGCCTATTTCTTGCATTGCATTTTGAGCATGTTTTCATACTGATTTGAGGCTTGTCATCTACTGTAAATGTTCATATTTTTAGTCCCTCTTCAGTGTTGTAGAAGGGTATTTTTCCATTTGGGCTTTTCATCTACCACTTGCTTCATGACCTCCCTTGCGGAGCCATTTTTGTATGCCATTTTAGCCCTACTTGTGATTGCTGTTTGGCCATGTTTTGTACTGTAAAAATGTGAGTTTTGGCGCTGCCTTGCTTCTTATTTTTCATGTCATGTATCAATTATGCATGTATTGTATAGCTGTAAGCCATTTCGTGCACTTATCTTCGCATTTCGGGATCATTTCATGCATCGGGTATTATTTCGCCTCATTTCGGGGCTATTTTCCCCCCTCATTTTGCCACTGATTTTTGCATGTTTGCATATCATATTCCATGTCTTTGCCATGTCTCATTAGAGTGGCATTTCGGTGCCTAAGGGTCCGTCCTCGGTTTGCGTGCACGCATTTCGAGGTGTCTTGTTTTCACCTGATGGCCTCCTATGTGAGTGTGGTTGAGGCTCTCTCATGTTGGTGTAAGCCCATTATTGCATTGCGTATGCCATTTCACCCATAGCATTGTGCATGCCCGGTTGTGTATTACCTCTTGTAGCGTGTATGCCATCCCATAACATTGTGTATGTTAGGATTGCGTATTAGTTGCATTTCATGCATGTCATGCATATCGCATCGTGTTCGGGATAAGAGTTACCCCGCGCACGGGAAACGAGGCGCGTTTCGTACTCCAAGTAACGGAATGTGTCTCAATTCCCAAGTCACCGACGCTCCGGATTATCCGTGATGGAGTTAGGTTCTGTTGCAGCATTCATATGCATTCATCATATATTAAGTTGTGCAATTCGGCTCCTCGGCTATCATGCATCGATATGCGTGATTGGTGGCACGAGGATCGAGGCATGCATATATTTGTGAAAATACATTGCTATGCCCCTTTCCTGCTCTCTGTTACAGCAAAATCAAGAATCAGCAGTCTTCCGAGGCTTGGCGCGCTTTTCAAGAACAGGTACAAACAAAGGCTAATTGGGGCATCCCAGTGGATTTCCGCGCAAGGTAGACTAAACATACATCATTCATCAGAATCAAGGCAGCCCTTGGCTTGCATGCCAGTTTACAGTTTTTCTTAGTTAATTTGTTAATTAATTAGGAATTTGTACATTATTTGGACTGTATTATTGAGACTGTACTATTCTTTTATTCGGGACTGTATATTTATTCAGACCCTCTGTGTGAGGGCATAATTGTAATAAGTGTGGGTGAGTGTGATGTATGTCTTCCAACCCCACGTCTTTCTTCCCTTTTATTTACCCGCTTATGATGGTTAGATATAGGGCATATTTCAATTAGCATACAGTATGACAGCATGTTTGCATCATTCATCTGTTTTGCACGCACCGGGCTCGGCGCATCATACAAACTGCATTTGTATTTCAATTCCAAATTGAATACGTGTTAGTTGTAGCATTCTATATGCCATGTTTAGAATAGCCGAGCCTGCTATAGTTGCATCTTTGCATGAGTTGCATTAGGCATTTCTGTATATTTAGGGTCATGCATGATTTCTAATGAGCTTCTGTTTTGGCTTGGAGTACTCGGTGAGATTTATGCTTTAGCATCCTTGCATGCGTGTGAGTGACTGCCATGAATAGCATGCTTACCATGAGGCTATGTGCTTATGTGATATAACTGCCTTGAATGCCTGTGGGTGGAGGTTGAGTTACTTGAAGTGGAACAATTCATCAAATGTTTTGTTTTAAGCCCACTAGATAGTGGCAAAACCATTGTTTTCTAAGCCCACCCGAGGGTGGCAAATCCATGTCTTAGCCTACCTGCGGGTAGCACCATCAAACCATTTTCAAACAAACAAACATGAAATGTTTTGTTCCAATTCAGGCGACTCAGTCTATACTTGTATGCTGTGTGCATCACATAGTAAATCTAGGCTAATAACCGGAATAAGAACACACAATGTTTTCAAAAATAGATATCATGGTTAGTAGAGGCCGGTCTTTGACCGGGCGAGCGGGGGTGCTCACGAAGTGACCTTCCCCAATCGTACCCAAGTTCCCGAGCCGAGGCAACTTTGGTGATGACGGACACATGGCCTTTGGCGCCGAGTCAGGGTTTCCTAAATTTCCCATTTAAAAAATATTTAGGTGGCGACTCTGTATCTGGCAAAGCAGTCCATGTTTGGCACTTCTTTCAAAAAAATATGTTTTCAAAATCGATTTGCCGGATTTGGACTCTTTGGTTCAAGATTAAGAACCGTGACATTTGAGCCCTTGAACTGTAGTGACCCCAATATGAACGGAACGGGACTTAACCCTCCCGGGGCATTCGGGGACGTCTACAGTGTGATTATAAAATAACTTTTTTTCTTTTTTTTTGTGCCAGCTTTGGGGCTGTGATACCCCTGCTCCGTAATATGCTAATTGGTCCATAATTTGAATGTGATTATGTGTTTAACATGATTTTGTGTGCCATTATGTGAATATATGTGATTATGAGTTTCCATCTGTTCACCGTAGGAATATCTGTTTGAATAATCCGCTTCAAAAATTAAATTGAGGGCCTTATCGGCCACAGAACCCAAAATTGATTGCGCCTTTGTGATTGGCATAATTTTTAGAACCTATGGTGAAATTTAATTGGAAATCGATTCGGATCAAGTTAAATTGATTTAAGTAGTGAATTAGTGCTCTATTATTATATATCTAAATAATATAACAAGTGGGGCTTTTATTTGAGCACTACACACTCAATATCTCTCCTTCTAACTTCATTTGGCTGAGAAAAGACTCTAAGAACAAGAGGAGGGTCGGCTAGAGAGAGTGAGTGTAGAAGTTGGAGTTTTGTCTCAAGCTTGGTGATTTTGAAGTCTAACTCAAGAATTGATCATAAATTGGGGAGATTAAGACTCTTAGGTAAGAAAACTCATGGCTTCTTGTTTGTAAATTTGTGAATTTAAGTTTGATAGATGGCCAAGAACATGAGTTAGCTTGATTATGAGGAAATTGAGTTGTTTGTGTTCAATTGAGGACATGCATGTATACATAATTGATGTAGAATTGCATAATCTAGCATGTATTGAGTTGAACATGGAAGTGAAGGTGTTGAATCTTACATGCAAGCATGCTTTTGTTATATTCCACGAGAATGAACACCTTTTGCATTGTTGGGATGGAAATGAAGTCAAGATTAGCATGCATGTTTAAATAATTAAGATATGAGCTTAAATGCATGAATTTGTTTGCATGCATGTGAATTAATTGCGAATTGAGCTTCATTGAGTTGTGATTTTGGGTCTACATCATGTTAGTATGAATATATTTGAGAATTGAGCCATGACATGCATGATTTGTTGATTAAAAATTGGATTGGGGCTCAAGAACTCAACCTGGGATTTCCAGAAATTTGATTCCCGCTCGAGCGTGGAAACTGACGCTCGAGCGGAGAATTCGAGCTCCCAGCACTTTTTGTAGACTTGGCTCTCGCTCGAGCGGGGAAGTTGACGCTCGAGCGGGGAGCTATGTAGGCAGGCCGCCCGCTCGAGCGGCCGAGTTCACGCTCGAGCGTGGATTTATGGTAACCAGAACTTTTGCAGGCTTAAGGGTCCGCTCGAGCGGGAAGTCCATGCTTGAGCGGGGACCCTGTTTTCTGGAATTCTGTTTTCGCGTTCTGTGTTCTGTTTTCCGTTCCCTATCGCTTCTAAGCACTCTTAGGCAGATGTTAAGCATTGTAAATGAGTTAGAGAGATAAGAATGAAGCCTAAAGAGGAAAATGTGAATTTTGAACGGATTGAATTGTTAGTGACCCTTTTATGTTCATGGCTGTGTAGGGTCGAGTTCCAGGGCGAACCAATCAACCGATCACTGTGAGTAATATCTTAACAAGATATTTGTAATATGTTATTGTCCAATTGTTACTTCCATATAAGTTTTGCAAGATCATTACATTGAACAGTGGAGATCGATTGATATAGATAATTGGGCCAAAGGCCGATTGATATAGATGATTGGCCGAAAGCCGATTGATATAGATGATTGGGCCAAAGCCGACGATGATATAGATGATTGGGCCAAAGGCCGATTGATATAGATGATTGGGCCGAAGGCCGATTGACATGAATGATTGGGCCAAGGCCGATTGACATGAATGATTGGGCCGAAGGCCGATTGATATAAATGATTGGGCCGAAGGCCGATTGATATAAATGATTAGGTCGAAGGCCGATTGTTGTACTGTCTCAATAATTGTTTATGTAACTGTCTTACTTGATATTATTCACTGGGCATTCGCTCACACTCATTCATGTACATGTAGGTGAACCAAGGGACGCCCAAAATCAGCCCCGGTGAAATTGTGAGAAACAGTCAGAGTTTTGAGGAGTCAGCCCAAAAGTCTCGCGCATGAGACTGACCTTGCCTTTTGCCATTTTGTTTATGCTATTATGTTGGCAAGTCTTCGTATATGTCCGTATATAGTTACCTTGGGTTGACTTACTTTTGTGTGATCCTGTATGTACAGTGTTTTGTATTAGTACATAATCTGCTATGAGTTATTAACATATAAATGTCGAAATGTTATGGTGTGCATATAAGCATAGCTCTATGGACAAAATTTTTTAAATGGCTTCCGTTCGGCCCCTTTTACTCTAACGAGTTTTGACTTATGTATATTGAGGCCGTAGGTAATCTCCAGATTACTGGCCGGTTACGGCCTTAACCCATAGGGGCGGGTTCGGGTCGTGACAGTGTGGTATCAGAGCACGAGTTAATAACTCACACACTTGTCCAGAAGAGCAATAAGTGTCTAGAAAAGATCTAGGATGCATTCATAAGTATGAATTTGAAAGCATCAAGGATGTGCTTAATTATTGTAATATGAACAATTACGCGTTATAAATTTATGATTACTTGCTTCACCATTATCTAAATATGTATGCTTTAGTTATGTGCATACTTGTATATCTTTTGTATGAAATATAATGCAAGTTTAATCAGATGGTGAGAACAAGAGGTGATGAGTTAGAGGAATCCTCCACTGCCAGAATAGACAGAATGGAAAGGCTGATGCAGCAATTGGCAGAAACTTTGAGACAACAACAAGAATGGCAGCAATAGTGGCAATAGCCACATCCTCCACCTCCACCTCCGGCACCTCCGGTACCTCCGGTGCCAGATAATCAGAATGATGACCGAGTCATAGCTCTCACCAAAGAGTTCAAAAAGATGAAACCACCCCAGTTCCATGGTGGATTAGACCCTTTGAAGGCTGAAGCTTGGGTCTTGGCATCGAAAAACTGTTTGAAGTGTTCCCGTGCTCGGAGACACAGAAGGTGCTTCTAGCCACCTTCATGCTAGAAGACGAAGCAAGGAGATGGTGGATGTTGATGCGTAAGAGTTACAAGGATGCCGATTGGACAAAATTCTTGGAAATCTTCTACGACAAGTACTTTCCGCAGTGTGTTCGGGATAGGAAGGTAGCGGAGTTCATAGAACTGAGGCAGGACAGTATGACTGTAGCCAAGTATGAGGCCAAGTTCACTGAATTGGCCAGGTTTGCGCCACACGTAGTTGATACAGACTATAAAAAGGCGAGACATTTTGAAGGCGGGCTTCGAAGCGACATCCTAG
The DNA here is from genome assembly GCA_030407325.1 of Camellia japonica. Taxonomy (NCBI): domain Eukaryota; kingdom Viridiplantae; phylum Streptophyta; class Magnoliopsida; order Ericales; family Theaceae; genus Camellia; species Camellia japonica. Next base: position 37,181 of record JAPPVO010001091.1, on the reverse strand, counting down.
AGAAAGTGAATGTCTTGAAGCTGGAAACCTACATTGGGGTACTTGACAGGGCTTTGATATCAGAAACCAATATAGCTAGACAAACCAAACCGACAACTGACTGGAAGGGTGGGAAAAGGCAGGGCTTCTTTTCAAAGAAGAAGTTTCCAAAGAAGCAAAATACGGGCTCCTCGAATACTTCTAATTCTTCCCGAGATACAACCCCGCTGTGTACTAGCTGTGGTAACAGGCATCGTGGGGTTTGTTACTGTGTGACAGGAGCTTGTTTTAATTGTGGTAAGCAAGGGCATATGGCCAGAGATTGCAAGCAAAACCGTGGAAAATTTGCTGCTAGTTCAACAGCATCAGTCCCAAAACCAGGAAATGTTACGGGACCTACTCCCACCGGAGATACCGTGAGACAGGGAAGAGTTTTTGCACTTGTCCCGGGCGATACGAGGAATGCCAATACTGTCGTCTCAGGTACCATTTCAATATGTAATCAGGACGCCTTTGTATTAATTGATTCTGGATCAACACACTCATTTGTGACATGTACATTTGCATCTAGACTGAAAAGGCCCTAGAATTATTGCCATATTTGTTGTGTGTGTCTGCTCCATCGGGGGAATCTGTGTTATGTGACTATATATATCGGTTTTGTGACATGCATATTGAGGATGCTACCTTATATGTAGATTTATTGCCTTGAACTTTAGACATTTTGATGTAATTTTGGGCATGGATTAGTTGACTAAGTATTGTGCAACCATAGACTGTGTGACAAAAAGGGTTGTATTTAAACCACCAGAACAAAAAGAAATTGTGTTATGGGTAATGGGGTAGTGCCTCCACCTTACTTGATATCTGCAATGAAAGTATGTAAATTGATCAGGAAAGGGTGCCAGGGTTATCTGTGCTATGTGTTGACTGAACAACCTGTGAATGATGAATTGAATGATATACCTATTGTTAGAGAATTCTCAGATGTGTTCCCAAATGAATTACCAGGCGAATTGGTAGACAGGGAGATAGAATTTACTATTGAGATTGTGCCAGGCACCCAGCCTATTTCCAAAACTCCCTACAGAATGGCCACTGCTGAAATGAGGGAATTGAAGGAACAGTTGCAGGATCTGCTTGATAAGGGGTTTATCCGACCCAGCACTTCGCCTTGGGGTGCACCAGTGTTATTTGTGAAGAAGAAGGATGGCACTTTGCGCCTGTGCATCGATTATCGGGAATTGAACAAGGTGTTCTCTAAGATTGATTTGAGATCCGGGTATCATCAGCTGAAGGTTAAGGCAGAGGATGTTGAGAAAACCGCACTCAGAACGAGGTATGGTCATTTTGAGTTCCTTGTTATGCCATTTGGAGTGACTAATGCTCCGGTGGCATTTATGGACTTAATGAACAGAATTTTTAAAACCTACCTTGACGAGTTTGTTGTAGTTTTCATTGATGATATTTTGATATATTCCAAAAATAGACTTGAACATGAACATCACTTGAGAACTGTTTTACAAATACTTCGGGAAAGAAAATTATTTGCTAAACTAAAGAAATGTGAGTTTTGGTTGGATGAGGTTATTTTCTTAGGGCATGTGATCAACAAGGAAGGAATTTCAGTGGACCCGCAAAAAATAGAGGCAATTGTGAATTGGCCTACACCAACTAATGTGACAGAAGTCCGTAGCTTTATGGGCTTAGCCGGGTACTACAGGAGGTTTGTGAGGGATTTTTCGAAATTAGCCGTGCCTCTTACCCAATTGACACGTAAAGGGCAACCATTTGAGTGGAACAGTGAAAGAGAATCAGCCTTTCATGAATTGAAGACGAGATTGACTACTGCACCAATTTTGACATTACCTTCAGGTACGGAAAATTTCGTGATTTTCAGTGATGCATCTTATAAGGGTTTGGGTTGTGTGTTAATGCAGAACGGAAAGGAAAGTTATTGCTTACGCCTCTCGACAGTTGAAGCCACATGAGAAGAATTATCCAACACATGACCTAGAATTGGCCGCAGTTGTTTTTGCTTTAAAAATCTGGCGGCATTATTTGTATGGGGCAAAGTGTAAAGTCTACACGGATCATAAGAGCCTGAAATACTTCTTCACGCAGAAAGAGTTGAATATGCGTCAGAGAAGATGGCTAGAACTGATAAAAGACTACGATCTAGAGATTCAGTATCACCCCGGGAAAGCTAATACAGTGGCTGATGCTTTGAGTAGAAAATCAACAGGGAGTATGGCTTGTTTGCTTATTGAACAAAGGGAGATTTTGCAAGACTTTGAGAAGTCTGAAATTGAAGTGGTGATGTGTGAACAGGGCGGATTGATAGCCGCTATTGTAGCCGAGCCGGCGATCATTGATGGAATTAAACAGAAACAGAAGGAGGATGAGTTTCTCAGGAAAGTGATTGACGAATTCGAGGCAAGCCAAAAGCAGAATTCAGTATTAAGAATGAAGTGTTGAAATTCCAAACCGAATATGCGTCCAGATATCCCGGAACTAAAGAAGAGGGTTTTAGATGAAGCCCACAGGTCCGTATTTGCTATGCATCCGGGTAACAATAAGATGTATCGGGATTTGAAACAAACCTATTGGTGGCCTAAAATGAAGAAGGAGATCGCAGAATATGTGTCCAAGTGCCTTCAGTGTCAGCAAGTTAAGGCTGAACATCAGAAACCAGGCAGTCTACTTCAATCTCTCCCTATTCCTGAATGGAAGTGGGAACATGTGACTATGGATTTCGTTGTTGGCCTACCTCGCACTTCTCGAGGTATGGATTCTGTTTGGGTTGTAGTTGATAGACTAACTAAATCTGCACATTTTCTGCCTGTCAAAACTACATTTACTCCTTATAGATTGGCTACTATTTATGTTGACGAAATTGTTCGTTTACACAGAGTTCCGGTATCTATTGTGTCGGATAGAGACCCGAAATTTGTATCTAGATTGTGGAAAAGTTTGCAGGAAGCCATGGGAACAGAACTAAAGTTCAGTACTGCATTCCACCCCAGACAGACGGGCAGTCGGAACGAACGATACAAACTTTGGAGGATATGCTTCGCATGTGTGCTTTGGATTTTCAGGGGAGTTGGGAAGATTATTTGCCACTTGCGGAATTTGCTTATAATAACAGCTTCCACTCCAGCATCGGTGTGGCACCATATGAGGCTTTGTATGGTAGGAGGTGTAGATCACCTATTTGTTGGACAGAGGTCGGGGATAGAGCTTTGCTTGGGCCCGAAATTGTGCAAGACACTTCTGAAAAGATCAAAACTATTCGTCAAAGGCTCAAAACAGCTCAAGACCGACAGAAGAATTATGCGGACGTTCGGAGAAGACCTCTTGAGTATGAGGTTGGTGACCATGTGTTCATCCGTGTTTCTCCGATGAAGGGCCAAGTCAAATTCGGGAAAAATGGCAAGTTGTCGCCCCGTTACATTGGGCCGTTTCAGATTTTGGAGAGGCTTGGTCAAGTTGCCTACAGGGTTGCTTTGCCACTGGGATTCGAGCAAATCCATAATGTGTTTCACGTGTCGATGTTGAGGGGTTACCTCTGAGACCCGTTTCATGTGATCGATTATCACCGGATTGCTATTGATGAAAATATGGAATATGCTGAATGGCCGGAACGGATTGTAGACAGGCAAGTGAAACAGTTGAGAAGCAAGTCCATCCCAATGGTGAAAGTAGAATGGAAAGAACACTATGGGACGGATGCTACATGGGAAAAAGATGAGGAAATGAGACTGAGCTATCCACATTTGTTTCCCGACGAAAGTAAATTAAGTTTGGAGGACCAAACTTCCTAAATGGGGGAAGACTGTGATACCCTTGCTCCGTAATATGCTAATTGGTCCATAATTTGAATATGATTATGTGTTTAACATGATTTTGTGTGCCATTATGTGAATGTATGTGATTATGAGTTTCCATCTGTTCACCGTAGGAATATCTGTTTGAATAATCCGCTTCAGAAATTAAATTGAGGGCCTTATCAGCCACAGAACCCAAAATTGATTGCGCCTTTGTGATTGGCATAATATTTTTAGAACCTATGGTGAAATTTAATTGGAAATCGATTCGGATCAAGTTAAATTGATTTAAGTAGTGAATTAGTGCTCTATTATTATATATCTAAATAATATAACAAGTGGGGCTTTTATTTGAGCACTACACACTCAATATCTCTCCTTCTAACTTCATTTGGCTGAGAAAAGACTCTAAGAACAAGAGGAGGGTCGACTAGAGAGAGAGAGTGTGTAGAAGTTGGAGTTTTGGTCTCAAGCTTGGTGATTTTGAAGTCTAACTCAAGAATTGATCATAAATTGGGGAGATTAAGACTCTTAGGTAAGAAAACTCATGGCTTCTTGTTTGTAAATTTGTGAATTTAAGTTTGATAGATGGCCAAGAACATGAGTTAGCTTGATTATGAGGAAATTGAGTTGTTTGTGTTCAATTGAGGGCATGCATGTATACATAATTGATGTAGAATTGCATAATCTAGCATGTATTGAGTTGAACATGGAAGTGAAGGTGTTGAATCTTACATGCAAGCATGCTTTTGTTATATTCCACGAGAATGAACACCTTTTGCATTGTTTGGGATGGAAATGAAGTCAAGATTAGCATGCATGTTTAAATAATTAAGATATGAGCTTAAATGCATGAATTTGTTTGCATGCATGTGAATTAATTGCGAATTGAGCTTCATTGAGTTGTGATTTTGGGTCTACATCATGTTAGTATGAATATATTTGAGAATTGAGCCATGACATGCATGATTTGTTGATTAAAAATTGGATTGGGGCTCAAGAACTCAACTTGGGATTTCCAGAAATTTGATTCCCGCTCGAGCGTGGAAACTGAAGCTCGAGCGGAGAATTCGAGCTCCCAGCACTTTTTGCAGACTTGGCTCCCACTCGAGCGGGGAAGTTGACGCTCGAGCGAGGGGAGCTATGTAGGCAGGCCGCCCGCTCGAGCGGCCGAGTTCACGCTCGAGCGTGGATTTGAGGTAACCAGAACTTTTGCAGGCTTAAGGGTCCGCTCGAGTGGGGACCCTGTTTTCTGGAATTCTGTTTTCGCGTTCTGTGTTCTGTTTTCCGTTCCCTATCGCTTCTAAGCACTCTTAGGCAGATGTTAAGCATTGTAAATGAGTTAGAGAGATAAGAATGAAGCCTAAAGAGGAAAATGTGAATTTTGAACGGATTAAATTGTTAGTGACCCTTTTATGTTCATGGCATGTGTAGGGTCGAGTTCCAGGGCGAACCAATCAACCAATCACTGTGAGTAATATCTTAACAAGATATTTGTAATATGTTATTGTCCAATTGTTACTTCCATGTAAGTTTTGCAAGATCGATTGATATAGATGATTGGGCCGAAGGCCGATTGATATAGATGATTGGGCCGAAGGCCGATTGATATAGATGATTGGGCCGAAGGCCGATTGATATAGATGATTGGGCCGAAGGCCGATTGACATGAATGATTGGGCCGAAGGCCGATTGACATGAATGATTGGGCCGAAGGCCGATTGATATAAATGATTGGGCCGAAGGCCGATTGTTGTACTGTCTCAATAATTGTTTATGTAACTGTCTTACTTGATATTATTCACTGGGCATTCGCTCACACTCATTCATGTACATGTAGGTGAACCAAGGGACGTCCAAAATCAGCCCCGGTGAAATTGTGAGAAACAGTCAGAGTTTTGAGGAGTCAGCCCAAAAGTCTCGCGCATGAGACTGACCTTGCCTTTTGCCATTTTGTTTATGCTATTATGTTGGCAAGTCTTCGTATATGTCCGTATATAGTTACCTTGGGTTGACTTACTTTTGTGTGATCCTGTATGTACAGTGTTTTGTATTAGTACATAATCTGCTATGAGTTATTAACATATAAATGTCGAAATGTTATGGTGTGCATATAAGCATAGCTCTATGGACAAAATTTTTTAAATGGCTTCCGTTCGGCCCCTTTTACTCTGACGAGTTTTGACTTATGTATATTGAGGCCGTAGGTAATCTCCGGATTACTGGCCGGTTACGGCCTTAACCCATAGGGGCGGGTTCGGGTCGTGACAGGGGCATTTCTAACAAGAAAATAGGTACAATTGTGAAATATTTTCTTATATATAGATGCAAATAACAATGTATCTTTGATGAGTAAATTTTACCATATGTTTTGCATCCACCCCTACACAATCAATCAAGTACGCCCATTCCTCATCCGAGCTCACATCTGGATGTGGATGACTATAGGGGTCAACACCCTCTTTCTTTTTGTAAGATAGTTGCACTTCATATGGCACATCCATCCTTTATAAATGACGGAGCATTTCATGTCGACAACTCCTTGGGCGACTTCATCATTATCAAAATCCTCAGTTATTTTAAACTTGTCCTGCAAGCATGAAAAATGAAATAATTATATCAAGTTGTTTGATTAGCATAACAAAAAATGGAATTTTTTAATTACTAGGACAACTTGTGTGATGGCAATTTTAGTCACCTCGTCAACATCCTTCCACTTTTTGACCCCTTGAATAGGACGTAACCTTCTAATTTGCACCCCTATCTCATTGTTCGCAACAGAGGCATTAAGAACTGTAAGGGCATTCAAACTTGTTGGGAATGGAATATTGAGCCTTTTCCCACCATTTTGAGTGATTGCTTTCATGGTACCCTTTCCAACTGTCTTGTCTTGTACTCATTTAGGGTTACCGATGCACCTGCTCAAATAACAAAATAATTTTTTCAAAAACTATAATAAAAAGTAAAGCATTATGTATAATTATGAACTAAAATGAGCTTACCTACTCCATTGCTTTGCATCGGAAAATTAGACCCAAAAGAGGATGACACTACAGGCGTAGTTGAACTTAATTGTGATAGTGATAGTGTGAAAGATGTTGCAATTGATAGCACATATCTTTCTGTCCAGGAGGCATAATTTAAACTTGAGTATTACATATATCAGAGTTAAACCTATGACATAATTTATGAATATAAAAACCAAAACGTTATATAATTAACCATCAAGTAGGTAACTATTATAAATGGCCAGTGTAACATTGTGTCACGGCCCCAAAATAATTCCAATTTAATAACAATTAAGAACATGCTCCATATTTCCACACAGCACAAATCAATCCCAACAATTCTCTTTCTTATTGAACTATAGGCTTCAATTTCCAAAATTACACATTAACGGTTCATAGTTCAATAAGTTAGAGAAAAACAAAATCATCGTCTCTTGGGTTTACTCATTACAATGTGGCAATTTAAAACAAAAGGGGCATACATATCAAAAGTGGATAATATAAAAGTTCAATAGTTAAATTACAACAGTAAAAGTTCACAAAAATTAAAGTTTAAAAGGGATGGTCGTCCTCTTCTTCATTAGCGGGGTTGTGATTCATCAAAACCTGAAATGTTGCTAGATAGGAATGAGAAATTGCCCAGTAGAGAATATATTTAACCAAGTATACAAACATTTGATTTAAAATATGCATGATTACTATCAATGCCCATGGATACAATGTTTCCAATTTTGAAGAACACACCTACTCTATAATTTAATTCCATATTTCTCCGTCCTTACACGGATGGCCAGTGAGCACCTCAATCCTTCCATATTTGTCGTCCTCACACAATCGAGCAAGTGGACACCTCAAAACATTTCCACATTTGTCGTCCTCACACGACCGAGCAAGTGGGCACCTCAATTTTCCCCGCATGGGTAAAGCCATAATGTACAACAAGCAACATTCCAAAACTAACCTTTTTATCATATTACAAGGAATCTCAATACCCTTCAAATCTACCCATCAATTTCCTTTCTTCTCTAAATCATAGTCCATGAATAACATTTAGGGTTTCACAATAAATTTTAGGGCTTTTCCTCTTGTGTCTTAATTTTCCACGATTTATGCCTTTTTACACTATCTTCCATTGGAAGATACTTAATCATTCACCAATTTGAGCAAAACTCTCTATCGTCACACATATCCATATGCGTATACATATATATATATATGCGTCTACAAAAACCATTACGAACTTATCAAGAAATTCTCGGAAGACCCGATTCAATAGATCGATGAAAGTGGCTGGGGCATTGGTCAAACCAAATGGCATTACATGAAACTCATAATGGCCATATCACGTACAAAATGCTGTTTTTGGTATGTCATCCTCTTTCACCTGTAATTGATGATAACCCGACCTTAAGTCTATCTTTGAGAAATAACGAGAGCCCCTAAGTTGATCGAGTAGATCGTCTATTCTAGGCAATGGATATTTGTTCTTAATCGTAACTCTATTCAACTTGCAGTACTCAATACACAACCATAATGAACCATCCTTCTTCTTAGCAAAGAGAGCTTGTGCTCCTTATGGCAAGGTGCTAAGGCGTATATAGCCCTTGTCTAATAGCTCTTGTAACTGTTCCTTTAAGACGAGCAACTCTACTAGCACAAACCTATAGGGTGACATGGAGATAGGTGTCGTACTAGGCACCAAGTCTATAGACAACTCGACCTCATTATGAGGTGGCAATTCAGTGAGATTCCCAGGAAAGACATCCGTGTAATCACAAATCACTCTAGGAAATACACCTCTAGTCGTACTACTCCCATCATCTAAGAAAGTTGCAAGAAGAGATCTAAGTTCACCTCGATCGCGTGGGTCATACAACGGCGGCAATAATCTATCGGTTCTATCTCCCAGAAATGAGAAACAATCACCACCTGATGTGCACACAGTAACTCTCTTACGATAACAGTCAATGATGGCCCTGTAGGAGGACAACTAATTCATACTAAAGATGACATCAAAACCCGATATGTCTAGTAACTTAAAACTAAAAGAAATTCGACAATCAACGACCTTAATCACACACCCACGACATCCCCGATTCAAGACAACATTACCCCTAACAGGTGACTCTACCATGAGCAGAGACTCTCGTTGTTCACTTTCTAATCCTAAAATACATACAAATGCAGATGCTATAAATAAGTGTGATGCTTTGGTATCTATCAACACATTGGCCCAAATATTGAAGATAAGATATGTACCTCTCACTATTGATGGCCCTGATGACTGCTATGACAGCGTAATGGCATAAACTTGCCTTTGTGGTCCCTGTTCACTCTGATCTCCCCTTAGAGCGTAACTGATTGTGCTGACTATGCAGAAGTGGCCCCTTATACCGCTCTAGATGCCTATCTAGACTGAACTGGCTAATGAGTCTATCTCTAACTCTAACCTGACTGAACACCTCCCACAGGTCAGAACCCTAAAGCACTAGCTGTCCTGGCTAACTGTGGACAAGAACTTTTTATGTGACCAGACTGGCCACATTGATAGCAAACGGGTGATTGGCCTCCACCCAATGTCTGGCTCTGAGTATGAGCCAAAATTTGGCTTTGTTGACAACCCCTTTGTGGACATGTATAGACTTATGGCCTTGCTCAACACCAAAAACAACTAACTCCACTTTGCCCCGTACTATCTGTACTTTTCTTTGGCTTAGGGATCATGACATAGCATGTAGTGGTGGTGACTGAAAGGACGATGAGCCCCTCGAATTTTTTGATGATCTACTGTCCCCCTGAGACTTCGAGAACTCTTGTCTCTTTAGTCGTCGCCTCTTGTCTCTCCCTCCAACGTTACTTCTATATGTGCAGCGGACTCCACTAGCCTATCATAATCCTAGATCATGTTTCCCATCACTTTCATCAAAATCCCTGACCTCAATCTTTTCTCCAATTCTAAACACCAACGCTCTTTAGTCGCTAAACGTGATAAAGTAGTAAAGGTGGCCTCAAACTCTACTGCAATAGAATCAAATTGCTCAAGTTCCTCAAATTCCCTCCTTAATCGTTCCTTAGCGATAGGAAAAAGGTATTTCTCTTGAAAGGCATGAGAAAATACCTCCCAAGTGTGCTCAGTTTAATCCTTGGCGTACTTCCACAATTGGCCAGCGTCCCCCTTCAACTAGTAGGTAGCAAGTGCTACCTAAAGTTCACCCTCATGGACGTCTAAAATTTCGAACGACTTAGTGATTTGGTCCAACCATTCGTCGGCCTTTAATGGTTCGGCGCAGTTATGAAACTCAGCAGAGTTGGAACAGAAAAACTCTTTTTTTAGAAATGAAGCCCGCGACTCTCCTTCAATAGTCCTAGCTACTTGCTCAGCTCTAAGAATTTCCATAGACTCTCTAAGAGCTCTGACCATTTCTTAGGCCAAAAGCCCCCATTATCTCTTAGGCTAGTGGAACAGCCATATTATTCTGACCTACTCATTCATCTTGTGGAGGGATCTCCGGTTGGGCTGGAATATCCTGACTGTCCTGGCGAGGTTTGCCATGGCCTCTAACACATCCAGACATCCTATAAGAATCAAGAATAAAATTTAAGATTTAGTACTTACGATCTCACATTTAATCTCAACTGTCACAATGAACTATAATGCAACAACATATACACCTATGACACATTAGAGAACCACATATGCACCTTGTCATGTAGAGCACATACGAATCACCCATCCAAGATATTAACATGTTTCACAATGCCCAAGGATTTCCAAATGAAAAAAGCATTGATCAGGTGCATTTCCAATAAGACTTCGATGAGTGTAGTGAACACAAGTCATACAAAGAAACTTGACCCCATACCTACATAGCCAAATAAATATCTACTCATATAACTATTAGTATACATCTTCCTAGTAGACAACCCATTATGGCACAAGCCACTACCCACGAGCTCAAGGTATTCAAATCTGGTAAGCTCTGATGCCAATAATAATTCCAACTTAATAAAAATTAAGAACATGCGTCATATTTCCACACAGCACAAATCAATCTCAGTAATTCTCTTTCTCATTGAACTATAGGTTTCAACTTCCAAAATTACATATTAACGGTTCACAATTTAATAAGCTAGAGAAAAACAAAATCATCATCCCCTGAGTTTACTCATTACAATGTGGCCATTTAAAACAAAAAGGGCACACATATCAAAAGTGGATAATATAAAAGTTCAATAGTTAAATTACAATAACAAAAGTTCACAAAAATTAAAGTTTGAAAGGGATGGGCATCCTCTTCTTCATTGGCGGGCTTATAATTCATCAAGACCTAAAATGTTGTTAGATAGGAATGAGCAATTGCCCAATAGAGAATATATTTAATCTACTATATAAACATTTGATTTAAAATATGCATGATCACTATCAATGCCCATGGATACAATGTTTCCAATTTTGAAGAACACACCCACTCTATACTTTAATTCAACATTTCTCCATCCTCACACGAATGGCTAGTGGGCACCATAATCCTTCCACATTTGTCATCCTCACACGACTGGGCAAGTGGACAACTCAAAACATTCCCATATTTGTTGTCTTCACACGACCAAGCAAGTGGGCACCTCAATTTTCCCCCCGTGGGTAAAGCCATAATGCACAATAAGCAACATTCCAAAACTAACATTTTTATCATATTACAAGGAATCTCAATACCCTTCAAATCTACCCATCAATTCCTTTCTTTTCTAAATCATAGCCCATAAACAACATTTAGGGTTTCACAATAAATTTTAGGGTTTTTCCTCTTGTGTCTTAATTTTCCATGATTTATGCCTTTTTACACTATCTTCTATTAGTAGATACTCAATCATTCACTAATTTTGAGCAAAACTCTCTATCATCACACATATCCATATGTATATACATATATATATATATATATCACCCATTTCAAATCATCCACCCATACCATAAAATTTTCACCCACTTAAATCAAATTATAGATATAAAAGGATAAAGATATTCCTACCTCAAGAGTTGTGAGAGAGAGATAAAGAATCAAAAATGAATCTCCTCAAAACAAGATCCAATTAGTTCAAAACGTAGCCTTTGATGAGATAAACAACTTTGATGAAAGAGTAAGGATGGATTCTAACTAACAAAGATGAAATCTAATGTTAAGAGACTAGGGTTTTCAAAAAGAGCGGTTTTAGAGAGAGAAGGAGTGTGAAAAGTGAGTCCAAAATGTGTTTAGATTGAAATTTGACGCTGCTGTCTCGATCAAACCGCTCAAATGAACTTTCCGTCGCTCGAGCGATGGGCAAAATACAAAGAGATCGCTCGAGCGAACTTCTCATCGCTTGAGCGGTAAATGCATGGTCCAAGAAGTTTTTGCAGAGCTATAATGAAAATATTGAGAATCTCATTTTTACGCTCGAACGACCACTTCACCGCTCAAGCGATCTCGCCTACAAACAGGCAAGATACTAGGAGCTCCGCACCTCCGCCTAAGCGATCGATATACCGCTCAAGTGATCTTCTAAAACAGATTGTTACAGATTGCAACCCTATGAGCCACAATATTGAAAACAAAAATTAAATTGTACCCTTTCTAGAATCAAAAGAAAATTGTAAAATATAATTATTTTTTTAGTTGGACCATCAAATATTATATAAACTAAACACACATAAAAGTGAAAGTCAATAAAATACTATAAGAAAACAAAAAGAGAGGGGCAACTATTATAGATTATACAGAACACATATAGTTTATATGTATATATAGTGTTTCAACTTTTTGCGAGGTTAGAGGGAAAATAATTAAATATTCTAACTATGTATTTGCCTAGTAAAATACAATTTAGCTCATAAATATGACCCCATAACCAGAACATGGAATCACATAAACATGGCCCCACCATTTAAGCATTGCCAATTCATAAACCAATGAACATATAGCGATTTTGGTTTTGACCTGACTCTTGTTGCATGCCGAGCTTGGGCTTATAGTTTCTGAATGTTGTTCATTGTCGTTTTCCCCTTAATCCCCCTTAAATTTAGTTATTGGATTGTAATTGTGTGTTTGAAACAGGTTAGTTGTTTGTTTTTCCAAACATTTGTTGCCTAGATTTTTGTTCCTCCGCTAGTGCGGCCATTCTTACGCTTGAGCGAGCTTTGCAATTTTTGTTCCTCCGCTTGAGTGCGGCACTTCTCATACTCGAGCGGGCTTTGTGAACTCTCAGTACTTTGCAAGTTTGCAAAACTACTGGGAGAGTGTTTCCTACGCTTGAGCAGGTGGGCGCTCGAGCAGCCTTCCTTGCGCTCGAGCGTTGGTCTATTGTCTGCAAAACTTCTGGATGTGTGTTTTCTACGCTCAAGTGTCACTTCTTGCGCTCAAGTGGTAAGCGTTCATTGTGTCTTGGCGTTTGAGTGGTCTTTTTTGCGCTCGAGCGGAACAATTTTTTTGTGTCTGATGCTCGAGCGTCAATTCTTGCTCTCTAGAGGACTGTGCGTATATCAAATGGCAAAAATGATTTTTACATCACTTTTTTAGATCTTTTCTCTCTAAAACCCAAAGTTGAGACTCTCTCTCTCTAAAACACACACTCTCTCTACATTTTCACCTAGTCTTAGTGATTTCTTCACCCTAATCCCTTTTATAAATAGGTAGACCATCTTAAGATCTCCATTTTAATCCGAATAGAGTTGGATTGGGCATATTTGAAGTCTCACTCTTGCTTGGCTCATCTTCTCTCTTTGAGGTAGGGATTTTCTATACATTTATATGGTTTTTAGCTTAGCTATTTGTCATTGTGTAACAATGGTGGGATGTGGGAGTAGTTTGAACAAACATAGGGTTTGGGTGTGAAATAAAAAAAGGGATTTTTGGGTGAATGTGAAATAAATGGGTATAGAGTTTGAATATGAGGTTATATTGTGTCAAAATTGTTAATTTTGGTACTTGGGTTGAAGTTTGGAAAATAGGGAGTTTTGCCCTAATTGGATTAAATTATTATTTTGTATAAATAATCGAAATTGACATTGATAATGTGCAATTGGACATTTGTTAATGTAATTGGTGGAGTTAAACACGTGTTGTCTCTCACTTATGAAAATTTGAATAATTTATCTATTGAAAAGATTGTATATTTGTTTAGAAATATTTGTATTGTGCTATCGGCGGAGGATAACTATGATTATTGTAGAAATCGCATGAGGATTAGGTAAATTGAAACTAATCTAAAGTTGGTTGTCATTGAATGTGACTATGCTTTAAATACATTGTATATGTATAATTGTTTGGGAGAAGAAAGGGGATGTACTCCATTGTTTGGAAGGAGATAGGGGATGGACTCTATTGAAATTAAGTTGGCTGGAATGTCCAGGGTGAAAGTCCCAAAATCTTGTGTATACATGGGTTTCGATCCTGCGGATGAAATTTCCGTAAAACGGCAGATTGAAGTGTTTGTGTGGTAATTGTGTTGATTAGACAACTACTAAGTTGTAGTCTCAGTTGGGTTGTTAAAGATAATGAAATTGGCTCATAAATTGAAATGAATTGAAGGAAAGTGGAATAAAATATGAACTTAGTACTTCATGATAATATAAAAATGTGAATGTTTTGTCATAGTCATTGTATATGCACGTTGTACTCATATCTTTGTTAAATCTCATATACTGTGTTAGATTATTCCTACTGAGCTTTGGCTCACCCTATTTGGAAAAACCATTTTTAGGTGTTGATGATATGCCTCCGCCAAGGCAATAGCTTGGAGGGACTTTTGGGGTGCAAGAGCTCTTTATTTTGTTGTATTCTTTGTATAGCCAAGGGCTTAAATTGTATTGAGCTAGGCTTATTTTGTTGTAACCAAGCAAGGACTTGGAAAGATGCAAGTCTATAGGGCATATTATTACCTGTTTAGTTTTCAATTCTCCTATCATTGTAACACATGTTATATATTCAGGATGAATATTTGTGAATGTACATTGCATGTGTTATCTTTTGTATAAAAACTCTGATGAATGAAAACACATTATTTATATTATCTTTCTGCTTATGGGATGTATTTATTGTATTATCTTGGGGGCGTTACAGAACAACTAAAAAGGTTTTCAACTATCAGATTTATAAATTCCCATAAGATTAACTACTAACCAAAGCCAATTGAATAATTCGGAGAGAATGACAAAAGCCTTGGAATGCTTTTTATGTTAAAATACTATGAACCATATATATATATAAACATTAAAAAATTTCTTATGTTAGATATTGTTGTTGGAAAAAATAGTTTTATGGTGACTTTAATGAGAAATTAAAGTAGGTCACAACCATTGGTCGAGATGGGATTAAATGGGTTTGGATTCGTTGTAACAAGGTCTTTACACCACAAAAAGAATTACCAAAACCATTAAGAATTGAATGAGAAATTGTCTCATAAAGTTGGCCTCATGAATGAGGTATTGAGAATTGTGTATAACTTCCAATCCCATAGGTATTTAAATCTCAAGATTTTGAGCCCTTTGGGGCATCCAAATTTTTCGAAGGAATGAAGTTAAGGATGCGTCAAGTTTGGGCTTAGGCCAAAACTGTGGTCCAAGTTAGTTATGAAAAAATTGACACATATGCACGTACGTTGCCCGCCTGCTCGCCCGAACCAGACTGAGCCAGTGCTGAGTTCGGGTTCGTGGTCCGTGATTCGTGATTTGTGGGTCGTGGATCTTGTGCTTGGGCTTAGGCTTGAGGCTTATTGGAATGGGTTAGGTTTGGGCTAGACCGCATGGGTGGTCCACCAACCTAATATTTTTGGGCTAAGTCTGCTGTAAATATACCCACATGTGTCTATAGAGTATATAACTTATATACTAATTGACCCATCAGTTTTGGTGCATTGTTCCATCAGTTTTGCAAGAGTAATGGCCTGCATTTGGTGCTAGCCTTGATGGCTGGAGACTCATCCTCTCTCTTTCATTGTGTATAAAGGGGGCCCATCTTCCTTGGTTTGATACAGTCAGTTTTTTGGCTTCCATTCTATACAGTCAGTTTGTTTCTATAATTTTCTTCTTATGTGAGAGAGTGTTGCCGTTGTCATTTCGCCAAAGCTAACAAAAGGTGCTTATGTGTTAGCGGGTCTAGATTGTCGTATCCTGGGAGATAGACGTCGACGTACCTCTAGCACCCACGGTGAGGTGGTGAATCTGTTTTAAGGAGGTTGTGGTATCACATAGGTTTCGGTTTGCTTTCTTTATCATTTTATTATAATATGTATTTTTGTGCAATATGGTTGTAATTTCCAGCATGTTTTCTTATTCTCTAATTTAAGTTTGATTAATCGTGAATCTATTTATCTTAGTTAATTACACAATTGAGCCAACAATTGTAAACCATGGTTCTTTTTTGTAAATTATTTTACCTTTTGTACTTGTAGGAAAAATGTGTTTCTAAAATATGTGGCTAAGAATTGACCATGGTTTGTAGAGAATTTTATCTAATTTCTAAATCATTGTTCAGAAATGGGATAGCTTTTCTAGATTTTTAGCTATTACAAAAATACTCCAACGCTACCCAGATTCGTTAAATGTTACAAAAATCGGATTTTCTCTTAAACCACTCGTTCTTTTTCAAAAAAAAAAAAACATTTTTACTTGAAAGCTAACACTTTAAGGAAAGTTTTTATATAAAAATAAGGTGCAGGGAATTTTTTTGCTTTTTTCTAGAATTTTTGAAAGTGGGCTAAAAATATCGGTCTTTCTAGCACAAAACATGAAATAAGAGAAGTAATAGAAAAAGAGGGCAACCATGAGTAATTTTATACTTCTCTTATGATAAAAATATGCTAAATAATATATAAATAACTCATATTTTTAGATTGAAGGTGTGCATTTGGAAATATTGTAAGATGTGAACAAAAAAATGTAGTTTTGCTTCTATTAAGAGAAAATACAAGTAACGAAGGAAACAAGGCTCAACATATTTTATTCAAACACAAAAACACCATGAATACATATCTAAAAATGATATTTAAAATCTCTAAGTGACTAGGATCCGAAATACAACTGGTCCATTCAAGAGTTCTGAAATAACCACTTGCACAAGACTTACTTTCAGTTAGAAAACATGTCCTATCAATCTATTATCATCTCATCATTATTCAAGTTATCGAAAACCCAATACCATCCCATTTAGTTTCCTCTTGAGTAATATGTTTTTAAGTTAAGGTATTGAAACAATAATTTTCATATAAGTATGAACATTATCAATGCATCATGGTAAAGGAATATAGACACAATAATATAAATATCATACTAAGACCCAAACATCTGATAATAAGCACATTCATGAAATTGAAAGCATGAAATCATCAAGAAAAACAAATTTCTAAATTAGAAACACTCTAAAGATCACAATCTAAGAGACATTTTCAAAAAAAAATTGAACTTGGCCTTTCCATGGTTTGTAGAGAATTTTATCTAGTTTCTAAATCATTGTTCTGAAATGTGATAGCTTTCATAGATTTTTAGTTATTAAATAAACACTCTAGCGCTGTCCAGATTCGTTGACTGTTACAAAAATAAGATTTTCTCTTAAACCACTTGCTTTTTTTCAAAAAAAAAGAAAAAATCATTTTTACTTGAAAGCTAACACTTTAAGGAAAGTTTTTTATATAAAAATGAGGTCAAGGGGATGTTTCTGTATTTTTCTAGAATTTTTAAAAGTGGGTTGAAAATATCGGTCTTTCTAACACAAAACTTGAAATAAGAGGAGTAATAGAAAAAGAGGGCAACCATGAGTAATTTTATACTTTTCTTATAATAAAAATATGGTAAATAATATATAAATAACTTATATTTTTAGATTAAAATTGTGCATTTGAAAATATTGTAAGATGTGAACAAAAAAAGATAGTTTTGCTTCCATTAAGAAAAAATACAAGGAAGGAAACAAGGCTCAACTATTTTATCCAAACATAAAAACACTATGAATACATATCTGAAAATGATATTTAAAACCTCTAAGATCACGTATTCGAATGAGAAAATAAAAGAGAGGGTTGTGTTGTGGCTTACTTGAATGCCTAGTAAAGTGTTTGCTCAAGAATTCCTTTCTTTTTCTCCTCTGCCACCAAAGCTCTCTTTTCCTCTCCTCTCTCCCTTTCCATGCTGAAATGTGTGTGTATGTATGTGTGTGTTGGATGTGCAAAAGTGTTGGGAAATGTGGTGTATTTATAGGAAAATTATGGTGAGAAATTTAAAATGCCCTTGGTTGGAATTGGATGGAAATCATTTGTATTTGATTGGAATGTAATGAAATGGAGGTTGATTAAGAAGGTTAATTATGGTTTAAAACATAATTTTGTCCTATTTTGGTCAAGAAGGAACTAGATTGAAAACTAGTACAAACGCATATCCATGATTTAGGGATTTAGTCAAAAAAAATTCATGAAATCAAGCATCAATGTTTCAAAAGTACACAATAAGGAATCCCTACGGTGGCCGGCCATGCGCTTCAATTGGCTAGGGTTTTTGTTATGTTTTTTTACATTTATATTCATATATACGTTGTAGATATATTTGTGTAAAAGTAATATTATAATGGAGTGTACTTTTATATATATAAAGTAATGAATTTGAGGCTGATGTGTAGTATTAATAAAGTGTGAGGACATAGACTAAATTTATTAATTAAAATACCTATTTCAAGTATAGAATTAATTAAATTAGTGATAGGAAAAACAATTCAGTTTGCATTACTTCGCTTTGAATTAAATGGTGAATAACTGAATGAAAATAGTGAAAACTGGAAATTAGGGTTTAGAGTGATTAATTTATAATTAGATAGTTAAATAATTAATATTATAGTGTTATCAATGATTAATAAGTTACCGGGATCAACTAGGATTTGTACAGGTTCATCCATGATACGTTTTCAATTTTAGGTTTAAAATTACAAATTCTTTTCGTAGGTTACAAACTCTTGGAGGGCTACAACTTTACCTTTTTCACTGCCAAGTGGTCAGGCTTGGGAGGCTACGATTTTACCCTATTCACCGCCAGGTGATCAGGTTTGAGAGGCTATGACTTTACCCTTTTCACCACCAAGTGATCAAGATTGAGAGGCTACAACTTTACCTTTCTCGCATCAAGGTGATTAGGCTTGTTGGTTACAACTTACTATTTTCACATCTTGTGTATTTCTCCTGTTTGCATTAAATGCATCTAGGATTGTTATCTGTTGGTTACGACACCATCATTTCATATCATCTGCATGAGGCTTGCCTTGTGTATTTCCCATCTCTACATCTTTATTATCATTCCATTCCATCTCATCAAAATGACTTTCCAAAACGCCTAATTCTCAAAACATTGGCCTCGTGAAGCAAGTAAGTCCAACTTTCAAATGACTTTTGGGTTCTCACATTGCATCTGTCCCTGAACTACACTGGTTCGATTCCTTGCAAAGGGATATGTAAGCAACCTTCGGCTTCAACCAACTTCATTCTTGCATGCTTTGTCTTGTTTGTGTCTTACGACCTTGTCAAAAGGGTTGTCTTCAGGCTTTGACATTCGTTCACGTCATGAAATGATGAGCCAAGCTCTATCAAACATGGGCAACTGTAGACACTCCATTTTTTACTAGCTTTAATATTTGGGCATTCTATCTAAAGCTCTTGATGAAGATACAAAAGGTCGCTCCAAGCAACAAGTAAGGGATGGAAAAAAAAACCAAACCGCCCTCTACCCATTTTGGCCAAATCATTTTCTAAACTCTCAAACCTATTTTGTGAGGTATCTAAAGGATCTTAGGATATACCATCCGGATCTATGGAATTTAGAGGTATATTCGAAGCCCAAATGTGTATAAAATCACCACCTCTTTTTGGGGAAAAGGGTTCAAATTTTTAGATTTTCTAAGAGCTAATTCCTTAATTCTTAAATATTCCCCCTAACATTGTAAATCAAATATACAAAGAGAGAATTTTGGTGAAAATTGTGGACTACTTTCTACCTACATTTGCTTGGATGGCTTGGAGTTAGAAGACCTCTAATGATCAAAGAAAGCTTGGGTCAGAGTTTGTGATTAGCTTGGACCTTGTCTCTGCTATTCTAGAGGTAATCCACACTTCCATTTTAACTTTAAGTGTGACAACCCCGTCACGTATTATACTCTTAATCATTGATTTCGAATATTACTTAAGTGCTTAGTGTGAATTTGAATGCTAATTATGTGTTTAATGTAATTTTTGAATTTGTATCTGTTAATCGTAGGAATATCTATTGTGATTTCTGTTATAATCTGAAATTGAAGGCCTTAATGACATCAGAAATCAAAATTGATTAGTTTATTGTAAATGGCATAATTTTTAGACCAATGGGCACTTTGATTAAAATTTGATTCAGAATAAATTAATTAGACTAAATCAATTGAATTAAGCTTTGATTGATTAACTTAAGCTCTAATTACTTAGCTCAATAATTGATTAGTGTATTAAGTTAATTAAGCCTATATATATGTGTGTGTGTGTGTGTGTGTGTGTGTGTGTGTGTGTGTTAAGAATGAGATTAGGCTCATTATTTTACACTCCAAAAATTAGTTGAGAACATCTTACAGAGAGAGAAAGAGAGAGAGAGAGTTCAATTGCAGAGAGAGGAAGAGCTTGATTTGAAGATTTGGCTTGGAGATAGTGGAAATTGTAAAGAAGAACTTAAGAATTGACTAGAGAAGGCTTGATTCAAGACTTTAGGTGAATAATTAATCCTCAATTCATGAATTTAAGCAACCTATTATGTGAATTCAAAAAGATTATGTGATTAAAGAAGAGAATTGAGCTTAGAATGAAAAAAATTGGTGTTGAATCATATATGCATGCATAAATTAGAAGAGTTTCGTACTTTTTAGCATGATTCAGGTCATCTAAGCTTGAATTGAAGGTTATATCATCCATGCATCCATGATTCATGTTTTGAGAGTTTTGTAAAAGAATTTGAAGTTAATTGGGTCATGCATGGTGAATTCATGAAGTTTTGAGCTTGATTTTGCAAATTGGTTTTGTATCCATGTTCTAAAGTTTCTAAGTATTTTCAAGGTTTTGACCAAGCAATGCAAGTCTTTGATTTGAAAATACATGTTTTGAAGTTCAAACTGTGTTCTGGAAAACCAAGAATTTGACCGCATCGCTCAAACGAACAAGTTGTTGCTCAAGCGCACATCTTAGGCATCTAGTATTTTTTGCAAGCATTGGTAGTTGGCTAGAGCGACCGCTTTTTTATGTTGCACCTTGGCTCAAGCGATCATCGAGTCTAGATTCGGACCATTTGCTACTTTTACAAACCACGTGGTCTGCTTAAGCGACCAATGTTGTGCTCGGGCGAAGTACACTATTTCAGCATATTTTAAAAAGACATATTTTGATCATGTGTGCATTCTCATTCCTTTCTGAGCATTTTTAGGCATGATTTGAGCATCCTAAATGAATTACGGAATTAGAAAAAAGCCTATTGAATAAGTTAGTGAACGGTTTGAATAAGCAATGGGACCCAATAAGTGTATGTGTTATGAATTGTGTAGGTTCATTCGCGAAGCCATATCAGTAACCAAATCATTGTGAGTAATATCTTAGTAAATATATTTTTATATACCTTATTTTTTAAATGATACCATTGTGGTAAGTTTTCTTAACTTATGATTTTGTGTTATGAATGAGCCTTTCTATTTGTCTGATTCGTAAAAGATCTGTAAATGTGACTGATAAGCATGAAATCTTATAATGGACCTCAGGTCATTCTGTACAACTGAAATGGACCAAAGGTCATTCTGTATATCTAATAAGGTGGACCTAAGGTTGTTCTAATTATCTGATTCTCTGTACATCTGATAAGTTTGAATATTTGTTACGTGTTAACACAATGGTCTCTTTACAACTGTAATTGAATAGACCCGAGGTTATTATACCCGAGGTCGTTCTAACAAATATGATATGTTTTGCTCTGTATCTCTGTATATGTTGGACACCAAATTGTTCTGTCATATATTGGACCCAAGGTTGTTTCGTTATGATACAAAACTATTATAAGAATGATTTTATTTGAGTATTAGAACTCATTCATATAACCTCTTTACTTTGATATTATTTACTAGGCTTTCGCTCACTTCGTTATATATGTGTATGTAGGTGAGTAGTAGGATGTCTAGCCCTAGCCCTAGTGAACCTGTGGAGGAATATCGAGTTTTTGTGAAGTCAGCCAAGGATGCATCATGCACAAGGCATTTGTTTTTTGATTTTCTATTTTCTTTTGTTGGTCATGTTCGACTACGTCTGTATATAAATTTTGGTTTATATGTTAATGACATATGTATAATCTTGGACATGTGAGATTTCTTATGTATGTATGGGTGTGAGTTATTAATATATATATATATATATATAAGATGTTTTTGTTGATGCTAATTATGCACAAGCTCATTGGACAATTTTATATTTTTGCTTTTGCTTCTGGCCCCATATAATTAAATAGGATTTGATTTCTGTCTAATGTCGTAGGTAATTTCATGATTACTGGCCGGTTATGATCCTAACCTCTAGGGGTAGGTTTGGGTCGTGACAGAGTGGTATTAGAGCATGAGTTAATAACTCACACACTTGTCTAAATGAGCAATAAGGTGTCTAGAAAAGACTTAAAGTGCATCCATCTGATAAGTATATGCTTGTGTGCATTGAGATTATGCAGATATGTGAATATATGAGATACGAACTGTTGTGACCATGTATATATGTGTAAATTTCTATGTTTATTATAATGCAAGTTCATATAGATAATGGTGAGAACAATGGCTGAAGAGATAGAAGAGTCTACTATTGCCCGACTAGACAGAATGGAACGAATGATCCATGATATGGCTAAAGCATTAAGGCAATAATAGCAACAATCGCCCTCACCTCAACCAATGCCTGTACCACCTCCAGTACAAGAGTTCTAGGTAGGTGACCGCCCAATTGCTCTGACCAAAGAGTTCAAGAAGATGAAACAACCGCAATTCTGGAGATGAGTTGATCCTCTAAAGGCTGAGGCATGGGTTCTTGGCATAGAGAAATTGTTTAAAGTATTTCCATGCACTGAAGCACATAAAGTTTAGTTAGTGGTCTTTACCTTGGAGGGCGATGCCCGAATATGGTAGATGTTGGTTAGGGACAAAAATGTGAGAGTTAATTGGGCGCGATTTTTGGAGATCTTTTACTAGAAGTACTTCCCTCAATGCATTCGAGACTGAAAAGTAACTAAATTTGAAGGGTTGAAGCAAGGAAACCAAACCGTAGTGGAATATGAGGCACGGTTCACTGAGTTGGCCAGGTTTGCACTACACATGGTTGACACTGACTACAAGAAGGCAAGGAAGTTTAAGGGTGGGTGTAGACACCCCATTTTTGACCGCCTTTAAGACTTGGGCGCTACTGATGGTTCACTTGGTGATGAAAGATGTACAGGCTGAAGGTTCGATTTCTTCGACAAGAAGAGAGTCAAATCCCAACCTCACACCTGTAGACGTCCCCCGAACGCCCCGGGAGGGTTAGGTCCCGTTCTGTTCATATTGGGGTCACTACAGTTCAAGGACTCAAATGTCATGGTTCTTAATCTTGAACCAAAGAGTCCAAATCCGACAAATCGTTTTGGAAAACAGATTTTTGAAAGAAGTGCCAAACATGGACTGCTTTGCCAGATAACAGAGTCGCCACCTAAATATTTTTTAAATGGGAAATTTAGGAAACCCTGACTCGGTCCCAAAGGCCACGTGTCCGTCATCACCAAAGTTGGCTCGGGAACTTAGGTACGATTGGGGAAGGTCACATCGTGAGCACCCCCGCTCGCCCGGTCAAAGACCGGCCTCTACTAACCATGATATCTTATTTTGAAAACAATGTGAGTTCTTATACCGGTTATTAGCCTAGGTTACTATGTGATGCTCGCAGCAAATAAGTATAGACTGGGCCGCCTGAATTGGAACAAAACATTTCATGTTTGTTTGTTTGAAAATGGTTTAATGGTGCTACCCGCAGGTAGGCTAAGACGTGGATTTGCCACCCTCAGGTGGGCTTAGAAAACATGATTTTGCCACTATCTAGTGGGCTTAAAACAAACAGTCAATGATTCGTTCCACTTCAAATAACTCAACCTCCACCCACAGGCATTCAAGGCAGTTATATCACATAAGCAATTAGCCTCATGGTAAGCATGCTATTCATGGCAACACTCACACGCATGCAAGGATGCTAAAGCATAAAACTCACCGAGTACTCCAAGCCAAAAACAGAAACTTTATTAGAAATCATGCATGATCCTAATTATACAGAAATGCCTAATACAACACATGCAAAGATGCAACTATAGCAGGCTCGGCTATTCTAAACATGGCATATGAAATGCTACAACTAACACGTATTCAATTTGGAATTGAAATACAAATGCAGTTTGTATGATGCGCCGAGCCCGGTGCGTGCAAAACAGATGAATGATGCAACATGCTATCATACTGTATGCTAATTGAAATATGCCCTATATCTAACCATCGTAAGCAGGTAAATAAAAGGGAAGAAAGACGTGGGGTTGGAAGACATACATCACACTCACCCACACTTATTACAGTTTTGCCCTCGCGCAGAGGGTCCGAATAAATAATACAGTCCGAATAAAAGAATAGGACAGTCCGAAATATACAGTCCGAATAATATACAAATTCCTAATTAATTAACAAATTAAACTAAGAAAGCTATAAACTGGCATGCAAGCCAGGGGCTGCCTCGATTCCGATGAATAATGTATGCTGGACTGCCTTTGCGTGGAAATCCACTGGGATGCCCCAATTAGCCTCTGTTTGCACTTTTCTCGAAATGCGTGCCAAACTCTGAAAAGTTGTTGATCCTTGATTTTGCTGCAACAGAGAGCAGGAAAAGGGCATAGCAATGTATTTCACAAATATATGCATGCCTCGATCCTCGTGCCACCAATTACGCATATCGATGCATGATGGCCGAGGAATCGGATTGCACAACTCAATATAGGATGAATGTAGATGAATGCCATAACAAAACCTAACTCCATCACGTGTAATCTGGAGTGTCGGTGACTTGGAAATTGAGACCCGTTTCGTCACTCGGAGTACGAAACGTGCCTCGTTTCCCGTGTCCGGGCTAACTCCTATCCCGAACACAATGCAATATGCATGATATGCGTGAAATGCAACTAAGAGACAACCTAGCATGCTCAATGCTATGAAAATGAGACGTCTCGAAATGCGTGCACACGGGCACGCAAACTGAGAAAATACATGAATGCAATCTAAGATACAACCTGGTATGCACTATACTGTGAAAATGAGATGAAAATGAGATGCCTCGAAAAGCGTGCACGCTGACACGCAAACCGAGGCGATGATGTGAAATGCAAATCGGATAAAACCGAAGGGTCTCGAAATGCGTGCACACGGGTACGCATACCGAGGCGATGATATGAAATGCAAATCGGATAAAACCGAAGGGTCTCGAAATGCGTGCACACGGGTACGCATACCGAGGCGATGATATGAAATGCAAATCGGATAAAATTGAAGTGCCTCGAAATGCGTGCCCACAGGCACGTGAACCGAGGCGATGATGTGAAATGCAAATCGGATAAAACTGAAGTGCCTCGGAATACGTGCCCACAGGCACGTAAACCGAGGTGATGATGTGAAATGCAAATCGGATAAAACCGAAGTGCCTCGGAATGCGTGCCCACAGGCACGTAAACCGAGGCGATGATGAAATGAGACGGAAATGCAAATTGGGCTTACACTAACATGAGTGGACCTCAGCCACACTCACATCAGATGCCGTTGGATAAAAATGGGTGCCTCAAAATGCGTGCACACGGGCACGCAAATCGAGGCGGTGACATACGGAATGCAAATTGGGCTTACACTAACATGAGTGGACCTCAGCCACACTCACATCAGATGCCGTCGGATAAAACAGAGGTGCCTCGAAGTGCGTGCCCACGGGCACGCAAACCGAGGCATGGCCCGAAGGCATGAAATAGCACGGGAAATGATATGCAAGCATGCAAACCAAATTTCAGCACCTAAATGAAAGGGAAAACAGTCCCGAAATGATACGAAATGACAACCGATGCATGAAATCATCCCGAAATGTGATTCTAAGTACCCGAAATAGCCTACGGCTATGCTAAACATGCAAAATTGATACATGAAAGCAAAAACAGTAGCAAGGCAGCCCCAAATATGGCATTTTTCAGTATAAAGCAAGGCTAAACAAGAACCACAAGTATGGCAAATTTAGCATGCGAAAACGGGGAAAAAGAGGGGAATTACAAAGCAAGTAGTATATCCGATGCTCAAACCAGAAAAATCAGTTCTACAAAATTGAAGAGGGGCCAAAAGAATGCATATTTACAGTAGATGAGATCCTCTAATTCAGTGTGTAGATATGCTCAAAATGGCATGCAAAAATGAGCCAATAAGGGGCTACAACATGAGGTACCATAAACAATGATCAAACAACTTTGGACCCTTGACAAAGTATGAAGAATAAGCCAAAATAAGACACTTTATAAGCCTGATCAAGGCTCAAATCAGTGGCTAAGAAAGCCTAAACAAACATGCAATTTTACGGGAAATATGAAGGATATAACATGAAGTATCAAAACCAATCATCAAAGGGCCTAAGACCCTTAACAAAACATGAAGAATAGGCAAAAATAAAGCTCTGTCTAGGCCTGATGAAGGCTGAAATCCGAAGCATGGTGAGCTTAAAAAAGCATGCAAAATGGGATTGTAACAAGAATTCAAAGCAAGTGATATGTAGAGCAAGAAAACCAGGTTGAGCCCTTATTCAATGTTGAAGAGGGGCTCAAAATAAACACAATCACAGTATGTTTCATGCTCCAACTCAGATCACAAATAGGCCAAAACAATCATGCAATTTTACGGTAAAATGGAAGGATTTCAAAGGAAGTGCATGATAGAGAATCCAAACATGGTTGAGCCCTTCTTCAATGTTTAAGAGGGGCTCAAAATAAGCCCACTCACAGTATATAGTATGCTCTAAATCAGATCACTCAAAAGCCAAGCAAAGCATGCAATTTAATGGCCTAAAGAGTGCTATTGAAGAAAGTATATCAAGGAGACACCAAACAGGGTTGAGCCCTTCTACAATGTTGTAGAGGGGCTCAAAATAAGCACAAAACCAGAAGGGGTCAGAGCCCAAAACAGATCACAAGTAGGGTAAAGATTTGATGGAAAATTATGCAAGAAAAAGGGAAATGGTGACTTACCCTTGAAGACTACACTTTTGCTTCCTCTTGCCTTGATGAAAGTTGCTTCTTAGCCTCTGAGGAACCACTCTTTGCTGCTGGAATGGAAGTGGTGAAGGTGGAGCTTGGAGTTGATGAAGGAATGGGCTAGGGACTTGAATGTTTTTTAGGGTTTTGGAGATGGAGATGGAAGCTATGGGAGATGAAGCCTTGAGATGAAATTGTCTAACCCCAACAAAGAAGGAGGCCATGCCCTCAAATAGGCAAGAAAGGGGTGTAAAAGGGAGGGAAATGCACCCAAGCTTTCCCTCCCAAAATATCCCCCGGATGCTGAGATATTTTGGGAAAAACAACTGGACAGCTGTAAAGTGCTCAAAAGCAGAAAGCTGGCCGGCCAGGTGGATTTCTTGAAGGTGGCCGGCCGGCCACCCCACCTGGTCGGCCAGCCACTCACCTTGGCCGGCCGGCCATGGCCCAAAAATGAAGTGTAAATTTTCTGGCCGACCACCATGCAATGGTGTCCTCCCAGATGTGTAGAATAAGGCCCCAAGGTCGGAAATTGGCAACACTGAAGCAGGAGCCACAACATAGAGCTTGAAGAAGGGGCTCAAAAATGAAACTTTGAATTGCTGGCCGACCATGCTCTTTTAGGGTCCTCCCATGTGCCCTCATCACAAATATGTAGCTTTGGTTGGAAGAAAATGGGCCTAGGGTGTTCAACATTAGCCCGGAAGTGAGCAAAACGGGCGCCGGAGGAGCGAAACTGGTTATCTGGGATAATTGCTGGCCTCCTACCCTCCAGTGATCTTCCTAATGCTGAAACAGAGGTACCTGCCAAAATTGAACAAAAACTAATGAGAAATGAATGCTCGGGGGCCAAACCGCGAGGTTCGGGGCCCGAAAACCGGCTGTAGGCACCGAAAGTGGCATTCAGCCACGAAGTGGGTATCTGGGACCCCAGTGTGCCCTGTTATGACAAAACAGAGGTACCTGCCAAGAACCGGAGGAATCGGAGACGGTTGGGCGGTCCCGAACCGAGGCACACGGCCTGACGGCTCCGAAAACCGGGAACCGGGCTCCGAAATGGGCAAAATGGCCTATGGCCACGAAATGTAGCACACGGCCACCGAGAGATAGTCTACGGGACCACTCCCTCCCCTCAGGAAAGAAAACAGAGAAAACCGAGTCTAGTTCGCAAACCGAGACAAGGCACAGAAGAGGATTCGGAAGTTCGGAGGCAGGGCGCACGGCCGCGACTCTGAGACTTCTGAACGAGCACAGTATGCAACATCACCGAGCGCTCAATCGTGACGTCTGAGTCTTTAGGTCGGTCAAAAATGGGGTGTCTACAGTACCCCATTTTGGACCAAAGATATTTTGGATGGTTTTTAGACCTTAAAGCCCTCTCTTTCAAAATATTTTTGAAATAAAGTTTCTACGATGCTCTGAGGCTCGCATTTTGTCAATGTTGCATTTTTCAGTAAACCGAGCAAGAACAAAGTGGAAATGAATGAAAGAGAGATGAAATCTTTGAAAAATCTTTCAAAACACCTTGGTTAGGGGTTTAGAGTTGAAGAAAAGAAGAGAAGAGGGAAGAAACCCAGTTGGGGGAGAAAATGGGCATGAACCGTTAAGAGAGAGTCGAACAGCCCTCGCTGAATCAAGCCTATTCATTTACATACTTGGATTTCAGCTATGAGGCCACCACCGTTGGAAAGATTACTTCCGGGGCTTCATTTTGCACTCAAGAATCTCCTAAAGCCAAGTCCGGACGGGGGAAGATATGGTTGGTTGAAGTAGGGCATCAATTCGATTAGACCGAAACTGCGCGGCTTCACCAAAACAGGCATAACTTTTTGCACAGTTGGAATTTTAATACAAGGCTGGCACCATTGGAAAGCTAACTTCCGAGGCTTTAATTTGGACACTTGGAAGCCACTTTTTGGCCTTGGAAGCCACCTGCTGACCACTTTTCATTATGGGAGACCACTTTTTGTTCTGAAAAACCAGAAAAAGTGGTCGGTCGACCACTAAAAGTAGCAGGCCGACCACCTTTTCTGGTCGGCAGCTTTCCTTTTGTTTTGGCAGACTCTGTGGATGCCAGCTGTGCCAGCTGGAGGGCACAGACTGCATCCTCCATACACGTGTATGGGGGGATTGCATCCAAGCTCTAAGCTTCTCCAAGAAGCTTTAACTTGTGTTTTTCTATAAGAGAGAGGCTCTCTCTCCATGGCAGAGGTTCTAGAAATTGGCTGAGGGCCATACATACTCTCTCTCTCTATATCCCCCTCTCCCTCTCCATATCCCCATCGCCCTCTCTATATTGAAGCCTTAAAGTGCATTTTCTTCACACTTGTGTACACAACTTCCTATCCAAACACTCTTGCCTTGTTGCTAAGTTGCTGGATGGTCTTGTGGAGACTTCAAAAAGCTGGTTTTGGGCTAGAGCAAGTGCTGTTGTTGCAGTGCTTCAAAGGTAATCCCTTTTCCCCTTTTTAAGCTTTGTTTTGGTTTCTCTCTTGGTCCCATTTGCATGCTTATTTGGGCTTAGCTTCCAACTGAAAAAAGTCTTGTTTTAAGGTGCTTGTGATGTTTGTTTAAGGCCTCTTGGGTGTTAAGGGTCTTCTACCCTCTTGCATGCCTTGTTTAGCCTTGTTTTGTGCCATGCCTTAGGGCCTTTGAGCTAATCCTTGCTTGGCCTTTTGGACACTGAAATCCAGTGGATTTTTAGTTGTTGGCATGTGGTTTTGAGGTCCTAAATCAGAGAGGGGTGACCCTCTCTCTTTTTGTCTTGTTTACTTGCTTTTTTGGCCTATCAAAGGAGCATACATTTTCATACTTTCAAGGCCTGGTTCAGGCACTTTGTGGTGACTTTTAGGGCCTTCCTAGACTCTGTCTATGGTTGGTTTGGCCACCCTTGGCATGCTTCTCATATGTGTAGTGTATTCCCATTTATGGCTCATCAAGGTAGCATATCAATCTAGCATGTTTTAGCTCCATTTCAGTGGGTTTTTGGTCATCATTTGACATATCATGGCTCTGTTTTTGGTTGGTTTAGTAGCCTCTTGCATGCTTCATGTGCTTGTAGTGTAAATCTTATTTACTAGCTTAGAATGCATGATGTTTCGGCTCACTTTTCTAGCATATTTTGGCCATGCTCCAACATGATTTTGTTCATATTTTGGGCTGTCTTAGCTCTTTTTTGAGGCCTCTTGGTCGAATGATGCTTGCCATGCATACTTGTTGTGTAATAGCCTTGACTAGCTTTGAGTTTTGAGGTCCCTTGCATGTTTAACTTGAGGTATTTGCATGTTTTGGCATCATTGGGAATGTTATTTCAGAGCATGTAGGGCTGCCATACTTCCATATTTTCCACTCTTTAGGTGCTCTTTAGAGTTATGCTTTTATGCCCTATTTGTGAGCCATTGCATGAGCCCTATTTTGGTGCCTTTCAAAGCCATCATCCCAACTCATTTTGCTACTATTTTGGGCTTGCTTATGGGCTGTTTGGGGTTAGTTTGGTCATTTGAGCATCGCCTTGCATGCCTTTAGTGTAATATACTTCACTAGCTTTCGATATTTGAGCCTTTCAACATGCATTGCGTGAGTTGTTTGCATGATTCGAAGTCATTTGGTATGCCATTTCAGTGCTGGAACATATGCCATTGTACTCCATGTTGCATCCTTTCAATGCTTTTGGGAAGTTGTGTTTTGTGCCTTAGGCTTGGGCCCTTGCATTGTGCATGCTTGTATGTGTTTTATTGCCTTGGTTTCATCACCATTGGCCACTGATTTGGACATGGCTGAAGCCTATCCATCTTGGTTTAAGTCCATTTTGCATTGAGTATGCCATGTGGTTTATAGCATTGAGTATGCCATGTTGTTGCATGATCGATCATTACACTTATACATGCCATTTTCATCGCATTATGTATGTTAGTTACCATGTGCATTGTGTATGCAAGCGTCATGAGCATTGTGTATGCCATGTAATTCATAGCATTGTGTATGCTAGTCGCAGTTTGCATGACCACCCCTTGCATGTTTGTATGTCCA
Source organism: Camellia japonica (assembly GCA_030407325.1). Taxonomy (NCBI): domain Eukaryota; kingdom Viridiplantae; phylum Streptophyta; class Magnoliopsida; order Ericales; family Theaceae; genus Camellia; species Camellia japonica. Next base: position 6,012 of record JAPPVO010001091.1, on the reverse strand, counting down.
AGTTGTATTGCATTAGGTTGCATACTTGAAGTCGCATTGTGCATGCCATGTTGTTGCATTGTGTTTGGAATAGGCGTTAGTCCAAACACGGGAAACGAGGGACATTTCATACTCAAAGTGATAAAACGTACCTCGATTCCCGATCGCCGACACTCTTAACTATACATGACGGGGTTCTAGGCTTTAGGTGTTTGTATGTGCATTCATTCCATATCGAGTTGCGCAATTCGGCCCCTCGGCCATCATGCATCGAGATGCGTGATTGGTGGCCCGAGGGTCGAGACCTACACTCCCTTGAGCTTATGTAATGATAGGAGGGTGGTCGCGCATACATGTATTGCAAATACTTTGCCATGCCCCTTTCTTGCCCTTTGTTGTAGAAAACCAGAAACCAGCAGCAAAAAACTAGTCAGCCGACCAGAAAAGTGGCTGGCCGACCACTTTTTCTGGTTTTCACCACAAAAAAAGTGGTCGGCAGGTGGTCTCCAAGGCCAATATCTGGTCGGCAGCATCCTTACAGATTCCAAGGTGGAGTTTCATCTCTTCTGGAGCTTGGTGCAAGTTTCTGAGATCAATTGCAAACAGAGGCAAATCGGGGCGTCGCGAGGGATTTCCGAACAAGGCGATTCGAGCATGCATGCATCCTTCGTTATGAGGCCATTTTAGTGCTTTGTAAACTTAGAATAGTTATATGTTTCAAGTTTGGTTGTGTAATAATTAATTAGCTAGAATAGTTAGTTAATTAGACGGTTCTGTATTATTTATTCGGACCCTCTGTCGAGAGGGCGAATTTTGTAATAAGTGTGCGTGTGTGTGATGCATGTCTTCCAACCCCCATTTCTTTCTCCCTTTTATTTACCAGCTTACGATGGTTAGTTTTAGGGCATGTTTCAATTAGCATCCTTATACTCGCATGTTTGCATCCATTCATCTGTCTTGCATGCACCGGGCTCGGCGCATCATACTAACTGCATTGTATTTCAATTCCTGTTTGAATACATGTATCAAATTACATTTCACATGACATTTTAGAATAGCCGAGCCTATCTTAGTTGCATTTTGTATGTGTTACATTAGGCATTCTTGACATAGCTAGGATCATGCATTGATTTCTAACATAGCTTTTGTTTTGGCTCGGAGTACTCGGTAAGTGTTTATGCTTTAGCATCCTTGCATGTGTGTGAGTGACTGCCATGATAGCATGCTTGCCATAAGGCTAACTGCTTATGTGATATAACTGCCTGAATGCCTGTGGGTGAAGGTTGGATTACTTGAATTGGAACAATTCATTGATTGCGAGTTTTAAGCCCACTTGAGGGTGGCAAAATCCACATTTTAGCCTACTTGCGAGTAGCAAACCGCTTTAAAAAACAAACATGAGATGTTTTGTTTCAACTTAGGTGATCCAATCTATACTTGTTTGTCGTGCGCATAACATAGTAATTTTAGGCCAATAACCGGAATAAAGCACATGTGTTTTCAAAAACAACATATCATGTTAGTAAGGCCGATCTTTGATCGGGCGAGCGGGGGTGCTCATTGCATGACCTTCCCCTCTCGTACCCAAGTTCCCGAGCCGAGGCAACTTTGGTGATGACGGACACGTGGCCTTAGGCACGAGTCAGGGTTTCCTAAATTCCCCAAAAATAAAATATTTAGGTGGCGACTCTGTATCTGGCAAAGCAGTCCATGTTTGGCACTTCTTTCTAAAAATTAGTTTTTCAAAACGATTTGCCGGATTTGGACTCTTTGGTGATTTATCAATCTTGCATTGCACTATGCAAGATCAGATTAAGAACTGTGACATTGAGTCTGAACTGTAGTGAGCCCAATGAACAAAACGAGATTTTCCCAGGACGTTCGGGCGCGTCTACAGTGGGCTCCGAAATGCAATCCTAGAAAAAGTGAATGTTCTGAAGTTACCAAAATACGTGGATGTTCTTGACCGAGCTTTAATGTCTTAAACAAATTTAGCCTCAAATAACCGACCATTTAAATGGAAAGGGAAATGACATGGTTCTTATTCTAATAAGGGATCATCATTTACAACGAAGCAGAATTTGGGAACATCTAGTACCCTTCAATTTCTCAAGAGACTCTGCACCGACATGTAATGAATGTAGTAGGAAACATCGGGGAGTCTGTTACTATACTTTTGGGGCGTGTTTTAGATGCGGCAAGATCGAACATATGGTCAGAGATTGTCTCCAAATGAGCAAAGAAGTAAAAGACTAGTTGCTAGTTCAACTGGATCTACCCAATGCTAGGAAGCACTATTAAGACCTGTTACTATAAGAGACACACTATGGCAGGAGAGAGTTTTTGCACTCGTCCCAGGTGATGCATAGAATACCGAGGCCATTGTCTCAGGTACCTTTTCTATTTGTAACCAAGATACTTATGTGCTGATTGATTTGAGTTCGACATAATCTTTCATATCTACTATACTTGCATCTAGACTGAATAGACCCATGAAATCTTTGCCTTATCTGTTATGTGTATCTATTTCATTTAGGGAATCTGTTCTGTGTTCATATATATATATATATCGTGCTTATGAAATACGTATTGGGAATGCTACGTTATTTGTAGATTTGTTGCCTCTTGATATTAGGCATTTTGATATGATTTTGGGAATAGATTGGTTGTCTAAATACTATGCTACTATCGATTGTGTGACTGGGGCATGATGAATTTGTATTTGTGTGACTGGGGCATTTTGAAATACTAGTTTTGTTTAGACCACTGGGACATGATGAATTTGTATTTGTGGTAATGGTGTAGTACCTCCGCGCTACTTGATTTCGGCAATGAAAGCATGCAAACTACTTAAGAAGGGATGTCGAGGTTATTTGTGTAGTATTATGACTGATTAATCCATGAATATTGTGTTAGATGATATTCCTATTGTTAGAGAATTTCCAAGTGTGTTTCCAGAGGAATTGCCAAGGGAATTAATTGATAGGGAAATTGAGTTTACTAATGAAGTCATGCCAGGTACTCAACCCATTTCAAAGACTCCATACAGAATGTCAATTGTTGAGATGAAAGAACTAAAAAAACAGTTACAAGATTTGTTTGACAAAGGTTTTATCCGACCAAATGCTTCACCTTGGGGTGTGCCAGTTTTGTTTGTGAAGAAGAAAGATGGACTTTACAATTGTGTATTGATTATCGAGAGTTGAACAAGGTAACAATCAAGAACAAATACCATTACCCTGTATTGATGACTTGTTTGACCAGTTGCAGGCTCCACAAGTATTTCCAAAGATTGATTTGAGAACAAGGTATCACTAATTGAAAGTGAAAAATGGAAATGTTGAGAAAATTGCATTATGAGCAAGGTATGGTCACTATGAATTTTTAGTTATGTCGTTAGGAGTGACAAATGCACCAACAGCTTTTATGGACCTTATACACTGAATCTTTAAATCCTATCTTAATGAATTTGTTATGGTATTTATTGATGGCATCTTGATTTACTTGAAAAGTAGAGAAGAACATGAACAACATTTGAAAACGATTTTGCAAGCACTTAGAGAGAAGAAATTATATGCAAAACTGAAAAGTGTGAATTCTGGTTGGATGAAGTTGTGTTTCTAGGTCATGTAATTAACAAAGATGGGATTTCAGCAGACTCGCAAAATATTGAGGCGATAGTGAATTGGCCTACACTGACAAATGTGATGAAAGTTAGGAGCTTCATGGGATTAGTTGGGTATTACAGAAGATTTGTGAAAGACTTTTCAAAGATTGTTGTACCAATTACCCAACTTACTCGAAAAGGGACAACCGTTTGAAATGACTAATGAGAGAGAATCCGCGTTTCAAGAACTGAAAACAAGACTAACCACAACACCGATTTTGACCTTATTGTTAGGTACAGAGAATTTTGTGATTTATAGTGATGCTTCTTACGAAGGTCTGGGTTATATTTTGATGCAGAATGGTAAAGTGATAGCCTATGCATCTCGACAATTGAAACCTCATGAAAAGAACTATTCGACTCATGACTTAGAATTGGCCACAATTGTATTTACTTTGAAGATTTGTCGCCATTATCTATATGGAGCTAAGTGTGAAGTTTATACCGACCACAAAAGTTTGAAGTACTTCTTTACACAAAAGGAGTTAAATGTGTGTCAAAGGAGATGGCTAGAGTTGGTCAAAGAGTATGATCTTTAGATTCAGTATCATCTAGGTAAAGCTAACACCATCGCCGATGCTTTGAGTGGAAAATCAATGGGGAACTTGGCATGTTTGATTACTGAACAGAAAGAGATATTGAAAGACTTTGAGAGATCCAAGATTGAAGTAGTGCTATATGAACAAGGCGAGTTGATAGTCGCTATTTCAGCTCAATCAGCAATCATTGATGAGAGATTAAGGCCCCATTTGGGAACAGGCTAATTTAGTAACTTTTTGGCTATTTGGCTAAAATATGAGCTAAAAAAAACTAGTATGTTTGGGATGACTTTTTGACTTTTTACGAAAAGATGTGCAAAAAGTAAAGAGAAAAGAGAATCTTTGACTTTTTGGTATGGGTTGTTGGTTTTTTGGCTAATTTAGTAACTTTTTGGCTTTTTGGCTAAAATGGAGGATTCCCAAACGAGGCCTAAGTAAAAGCAAATGGAGGATGAGTTCCTTAAGAAAGTGTTTGATGAATTTGAATTGAATCCAAAACCCAAGTTTAGTATTGAAAATGAGGCGTTCAAATTTCAAGGAAGATTGTTTGTTCTGAATATTTCTAAATTGAAGAAAAGAATATTAGAAAAGGCTCACAACTCCAAGTTCGCAATGCATTCGGGCAATAACAAGATGTATCGGGATTTAAAGCAAAGTTACTAGTGGCCTAACATAAAGAAAGAGATTACAGAACATGTATCTAAGTGTCTTCAGTGTCAACAAGTTAAAGCTAAACATTAGAAGCCGGCAAGATTACTTCAGTCTCTCCCTATTCCGGAATGGAAATGGTAACACATAGCCTTGGACTTCATCGTTGGTCTACTTCGGACACCTAGAGGTATGAACTCTATTTGGGTTATTGTGGATAGGTTGACTAAATCTGCATATTTTCTACCAGTGAGAACTGTATATGATACTTATAGACTTGCCACTATATATATCGATGAAATTGTTTGTTTGCATGGAGTTCCAGTATCTATTATTTCAGATAGGGATCCTAGATTCTGGTAGATCCTTCAAAGGGCAATGAGAACAAAATTGAGGTTTAGTACTGCTTTCCATCCGAAAACTGACGGACAATCAAAAAGGACTACACAGACCTTGGAAGATATGCTCCGAATGTGTGCTTTAGACTTTTAGAGGAGTTGGGAAACCTACTTACCGTTGGCTAAATTTGCGTACAATAACAGTTTTCATTCTAGCATCGGTATGGCATCGTACAAAGCCTTGAATGACAGGAAATGTAAATCTCCAGTTTGTTGGACAAAAGTTAGGGATAAAGTTTTACTTGGTCCTGAGATTGTGCAAATGACCACTGACAAGATTAAAGTCATTCAGCAAAGGCTTAAAACTACACAATACCGTCAAAAGAGTTATGTAGATCATAGAAGAAGGGTTTTGGAGTAGAAGCCGGTGATCATGTGTTCATTCGTGTGATTTCGATGAAAGGCTAGTCAAGATTCGACAAGAAGGGCAAGTTGTCACCCCGATATATTGGGCCATTTCAGATTTTGAAAAATTAGGTCCAGTTGCATACTGAATTGCTCTACCACTAGGGATGAAACAAATACATAATGTGTTCCATGTGTTGATGTTGAGGGGTTACCTTTGAGATCTGTTCCATGTTATTGATTATCACTGGATAGCTCTCGACGATAATATAGAATATGAAGAAAGACCAATCCAAATCATTGATCGACAAGTAAAATAGTTGAGAACTAAGGCGATCCTTATGGTTCAGTGGAATGGAAGGAACATTACGATACAGAGGCAACTTGGGAGAAAGAGGATGAAATGAGGCAAATGTATCCTGAATTGTTTTTCGAC
>JAPPVO010001090.1:0-23045 GCA_030407325.1 Camellia japonica | reverse complement strand
CAGTGCGACGCGCAAAATAGCGCGAGTGTAAACTGCGCAAAACAGTGCGACGCGCAAAATAGCGCGAGTGTAAACAGCGCAAAACAGTGCGATGCGCAAAATAGCGCGAGTGTAAACTGCGCAAAACAGTGCGACCCGCAAAATAGCGCGAGTGTAAACTGCGCAAAACAGTGCGACGGGCAAAATAGGACGATTGTAAACTGCGCAAAATAATGCGACGCGCAAAATTGGGCGAGTATAAAGTGCAGAAAAGAGTGCGATGCGCAACATAGCGCGAGTGATAAACTGCACAAAATAGTACGAGCCGCAAAATAGCGCGAGTGATAAACTGCACAAAACACGGCGACACGCAAAATAGCGCGAGTGATAAATTGCACAAAAGAGTGCAATGCGCAAAATAGTGAGAGTGTAAACTATGCAAAACATTGCGAGGTGCAAAATAGTGCGAGTGATAAACTGCACAAAACGGTGCGACGCGCAAAATAACGCGAGTGTAAACTGCGCAAAACAGTGCGATGCGCAAAATAGCGCGAGTGTAAACTATGCAAAACAGTGCGACGCGCAAAATAGCGCGATTGTAAACTGCGCAAAACAGTGCGACGCGCAAAATAGCGCGACTGTAAACTGCGGAAAACAGTGCGACGCGCAAAATACCGCGATTGTAAACTGCGCAAGACAGTGCGACGTGCAAAATAGCGCGAGTGATAAATTGCACAAAAGAGTGCGATGCGCAAAATAGCGCGAGTGTAAAATGCGCAAAACAGTGCGACGCGCAAAATAGCGCGAGTGTAAACAGCGCAAAATAGTGCGAGACGCAAAATAGTGCGAGTGTAAACTGCGCAAAACAGTGCGATGTGCAAAATAGCGCAAGTGTAAATTGCGCAAAACAGCGCGACGCGCAAAATAGCGCGATTGTAGACTGCGCAAAACCGTGCGACACACAAAATTGCGCAGGTGATAAAGTGCACAAAAGAGTGCGATGCGCAACATAGCGCGAGTGTAAACTGCATAAAACAGTAGGAGCCGCAAAATAGCGCGTGTGATAAACTGCACAAAACAGTGCGACACGCAAAATAGCGCGAGTGGTAAACTGCACAAAACAGTGCGACGCGCAAAATAGCGCGAGTGTAAACTGCGCAAAACAGTGCGACTCGCAAAATAGCGCGAGTGTAAGCAGCGCAAAACAGTGCGACGGGCAAAATAGCGCGATTGTAAAATGCGCAAAACAGTGCGACGCGCAAAATAGCGCGATTGTAGACAGCGCAAAACAGTGCGACGCGCAAAATAGCGCGATTGATAAATTGCACAAAAGAGTGCGATGCGCAAAATAGCGTGAGTGTAAACTTCGCAAAACAGTGCGAGGCGCAAAATAGTGCGAGTGTAAACTGTGCAAAACAGTGCGACGCGCAAAATAGCGCGAGTGTAAACTGCGCAATACAGTTCGACGCGCAAAATAGCGCGATTATAGACTACGTAAAACAGTGCGACGCGCAAAATTGCGCGAGTGATAAAGTGCACAAAAGAGTGCGATGCGCAACATAGCGCGAGTGATAAACTGCACAAAACTGTACGAGGAGCAAAATAGCGCCAGTGATAAACGGTACAAAACAGTGCGACGCGCAAAATAGCGCGAGTGTAAACTGCGCAAAACAGTGCGACGCGCAAAATAGCGCGAGTGTAAACTGCGCAAAACAGTACGACCCGCAAAATAGCGCGAGTGTAAACTGCGTGAAATAGTGCGACGCGCAAAATAGCGCGACGCGCAAAATAGCACGATTGTAAACTGCGCAAAACAGTGCGACGCGCAAAATTGCGCGAGTATAAAGTGCAGAAAAGAGTGCGACGCGCAACATAGCGCGAGTGTAAACTGCACAAAACATTGCGAGGCGCAAAATAGGGCGAGTGATAAACTGCACAAAACAGTGCGACGCGAAAAATAACGCGAGTGTAAACTACGCAAAACAGTGCCACGGGCAAAATAGCGCGATTGTAAACTGCCCAAAATAGTGCGACGCGAAAAATAGCGCGATTGTAAGCTGCGAAAAACAGTGCGACGCGCAAAATAGCGCGATTGTAAACTGCGCAAAACAGTGCGACGCGCAAAATAGCGCGAGTGTCAAATGCGCAAAAACTTGCGACGTGCAAAATAGCGCGAGTGTAAACTGCGCAGAACAGTGCGACGCGCAAAATAGCGCGAGTGTAAACAGCGCAAAACAGTGCGAGGCGCAAAATAGTGCGAGTGTAAACTGCGCAAAACAGTGCGACGTGCAAAATAGCGCGAGTGTAAACTGCGCAAAACAGCGCGACGCGCAAAATAGCGCGATTGTAGACTGCGCAAAACAATGCAACGCGCAAAATTGCGCGAGTGATAAAGTGCACAAAAGAGTGCGATTCGCAACATAGCGCTAGTGATAAACTGCACAAAACAGTTCGTGGCGCAAAATAGCACGAGTGATAAACTGCACAAAACAGTGCGACGCATAAAATAGCGCGAGTGTAAACTGTGCAAAACAGTGTGACGCGCAAGATAGCACGATCGTAAACTGCGCAAAACAGTGCGACGTGCAAAATTGCGCGACTATAAAGTGCAGAAAAGAGTGCGATGCGCAACATAGCGCGAGTGATAAACTGCACAAAACAGTAGGAACCGCAAAATAGCGCGTGTGATAAACTGCACAAAACAGTGCGACAAGCAAAATAGCGCGAGTGTAACTGCGCAAAACAGTGCGATGCGCAAAATAGCGCGAGTGTAAACTACCCAAAACAGTGCGACGCGCAAAATAGCGCGAGTGATAAACTTTACAAAACAGTGCGACGCGCAAAATAGCGTGAGTGTAAACTGCGCAAAACAGTGCGACGCGGAAAATAGCGCGACTGTAAACAGCGCAAAACAGTGCCACGGGCAAAATAGCGCGATTGTAAGCAGCGCAAAACTGTGCGACGGGCAAAATAGCGCGATTGTAGACTGCGCAAAACAGTGCGACGCGCAAAATAGCGCGAGTGTAAACTGCGCAAAAAAGTGCGAGGCGCAAAATAGCGCGAGTGTAAACTGCGCAAAACAGTGCGACGCGCAAAATAGCGCGAGTGTAAAATGCACAAAACATTGCGACGCGCAAAATAGCGCGAGTGTAAACTGCGCAAGACAGTGCGAGGCGCAAAATAGCGCGACTGTAAACTGCGCAAAACAGTGCGATTATAGACTACGCAAAATAGTGCGATTATAGACTACGCAAAACAGTGCGACGCGCAAAATTGCGCGACTGATAAAGTGCACAAAAGAGAGCGATACGCAACATAGCGCGTGTGATAAACTGCACAAAACTGTACGAGGCGCAAAATAGCGCGAGTGATAAACTGCACAAAACAGTGTGGTGCGCAAAATAGCGCAAGTGTAAATAGCGCAAAACCGAGCGACGCGCAAAATAGCGCGAGTGTAAACTACGCAAAACAGTGCGACCCGCAAAGTAGTGCGAGTGTCAACTGCGCAAAATAGTGCGACGGGCAAAATAGCACGATTGTAAACTGCGCAAAACAGTGCGACGCGCAAAATTGCGCGAGTATAAAGTGCAGAAAAGAGTGCAATGCGCAACATAGCGCGAGTGATAAACTGCACAAAATAGTACGAGCCGCAAAATAGTGCGTGTGATAAACTGCACAAAACAGTGCGACACGCAAAATAGCGCAAGTGATAAATTGCACAAAAGAGTGCAATGCGCAAAATAGTGAGTGTAAACTATGCAAAACATTGCGAGGTGCAAAATAGTGCGAGTGATAAACTGCACAAAACGGTGCGACGCGCAAAATAACGCGAGTGTAAACTGCGCAAAACAGTACGATGCGCAAAATAGCGCGAGTGTAAACTATGCAAAACAGTGCGACGCGCAAAATAGCGCGAGTGATAAATTGCACAAAAGAGTGCGATGGGCAAAATAGCGCGAGTGTAAACTTCGCAAAACAGTGCGAGGCGCAAAATAGCGCGAGTGTAAACTGCGCAAAACAGTGCGACGCGCAAAATAGCGCGAGTGTAAACTGCGCAATACAGTTCGACGCGCAAAATAGCACGATTATAGACTACGCAAAACAGTGCAACGTGCAAAATTGCGCGAGTGATAAAGTGCACAAAAGAGTGCGATGCGCAACATAGCGCGAGTGATAAACTGCACAAAACTCTACGATGCGCAAAATAGCGCCAGTGATAAACGGCACAAAACAGTGCGACACGCAAAATAGCGCGAGTGATAAACTGCACAAAATAGTGCGACGCGCAAAATAGCGCGAGTGTAAACAGCGCAAAACAGTGCGACGCGCAAAATAGCGCGACTGTAAACAGCGCAAAACAGTGCGCCGCGCAAAATAACGCGAGTGTAAACTGCGCAAAACAGTGCGACCCGCAAAATAGCGCGAGTGTAAACTACGCAAAACAGTGCGATGCGCAAAATAGCGCGACGCGCAAAATAGCACGATTGTAAACTGCGCAAAATAGTGCGACGCGCAAAACTGCGCGAGTATAAAGTGCAGAAAAGAGTGCGACGCGCAAAATAACGCGAGTGTAAACTGCGCAAAATAGTGCGACGGGCAAAATAGCGCGATTGTAAACTGCGCAAAACAGCGCGACGCGCAAAATAGCGCGATTGTAGACTGCGCAAAACAATGCGACGCGCAAAATTGCGCGAGTGATAAAGTGCACAAAAGTGTGCGATTCGCAACATAGCGCGAGTGATAAACTGCACAAAACAGTACGTGGCGCAAAATAGCGCGAGTGATAAACTGCACAAAACAGTGCGACGCACAAAATAGCGCGAGTGTAAACTGTGCAAAACAGTGTGACGCGCAAGATAGCACGATTGTAAACTGCGCAAAACAGTGCGACGTGCAAAATTGCGCGACTATAAAGTGCAGAAAAGAGTGCGATGCGCAACATAGCGCGAGTGATAACTGCACAAAACAGTAGGAACCGCAAAATAGCGCGTGTGATAAACTGCACAAAACAGTGCAACAAGCAAAATAGCGCGAGTGTAACTGCGCAAAACAGTGCGATGCGCAAAATAGCGCGAGTGTAAACTACCCAAAACAGTGCGACGCGCAAAATAGCGCGAGTGATAAACTTTACAAAACAGTGCGACGCGCAAAATAGCGTGAGTGTAAACTGCGCAAAACAGTGCGACGCGGAAAATAGCGAGAGTGTAAACAGCGCAAAACAGTGCGACGGGCAAAATAGCGCGATTGTAAACTTCGTAAAACAGTGCGACGGGCAAAATAGCGCGATTGTAGACTGCGCAAAACAGTGCGACGCGCAAAATAGCGCGAGTGTAAACTACACAAAAAAGTGCGAGGCGCAAAATAGCGCGAGTGTAAACTGCGCAAAACAGTGCGACGCGCAAAATAGCGCGAGTGTAAAATGCACAAAACATTGCGACGCGCAAAATAACGCGAGTGTAAACTGCGCAACACAGTGCGAGGCGCAAAATAGCGCGACTGTAAACTGTGCAAAACAGTGCGACGCGCAAAACAGTGCGATTATAGACTACGCAAAACAGTGCGATTATAGACTACGCAAAACAGTGCGACGCGCAAAATTGCGCGACTGATAAAGTGCACAAAAGAGAGCGATACGCAACATAGCGCGAGTGATAAACTGCACAAAACTGTACGAGGCGCAAAATAGCGCGAGTGATAAACTGCACAAAACAGTGCGATGCGCAAAATAGCGCAAGTGTAAATAGCGCAAAACAGAGCGACGCGCAAAATAGCGCGAGTGTAAACTGCGCAAAACAGTGCGACCCGCAAAGTAGCGCGAGTGTCAACTGCGCAAAATAGTGCTACGGGCAAAATAGCATGATTGTAAACTGCGCAAAACAGTGCGACGCGCAAAATTGCGCGAGTATAAAGTGCAGAAAAGAGTGCAATGCGCAACATAGCGCGAGTGATAAACTGCACAAAATAGTACGAGCCGCAAAATAGTGCGTGTGATAAACTGCACAAAACCGTGCGACACGCAAAATAGCGCAAGTGATAAATTGCACAAAAGAGTGCAATGCGCAAAATAGTGAGAGTGTAAACTATGCAAAACATTGCGAGGTGCAAAATAGTGCGAGTGATAAACTGCACAAAACGGTGCGACGCGCAAAATAACGCGAGTGTAAACTGCGCAAAACAGTGCGATGCGCAAAATAGCGCGAGTGTAAACTATGCAAAACAGTGCGACGCGCAAAATAGCGCGAGTGATAAATTGCACAAAAGAGTGCGATGCGCAAAATAGCGCGAGTGTAAACTTCGCAAAACAGTGCGAGGCGCAAAATAGCGCGAGTGTAAACTGCGCAAAACAGTGCGACGCGCAAAATAGCGCGAGTGTAAACTGCGCAATACAGTTCGACGCGCAAAATAGCGCGATTATAGACTACGCAAAACAGTGCAACGTGCAAAATTGCGCGAGTGATAAAGTGCACAAAAGAGTGCGATGCGCAACATAGCGCGAGTGATAAACTGCACAAAACTGTACGAAGCGCAAAATAGCGCCAGTGATAAACGGCACAAAACAGTGCGACGCGCAAAATAGCGCGAGTGATAAACTGCACAAAACAGTGCGACGCGCAAAATAGCGCGAGTGTAAACTGCGCAAAACAGTGCGACGCGCAAAATAGCGCGACTGTAAACAGCGCAAAACAGTGCGACGCGCAAAATAGCGCGAGTGTAAACTGCGCAAAACAGTGCGACCCGCAAAATAGCGCGAGTGTAAACTGCGCAAAACAGTGCGATGCGCAAAATAGCGCGACGCGCAAAATAGCACGATTGTAAACTGCGCAAAACAGTGCGACGCGCAAAATTGCGCGAGTATAAAGTGCAGAAAAGAGTGCGACGCGCAAAATAACGCGAGTGTAAACTGCGCAAAATAGTGCGACGGGCAAAATAGCGCGATTGTAAACTGCGCAAAACAGCGCGACGCGCAAAATAGCGCGATTGTAGACTGCGCAAAACAATGCGACGCGCAAAATTGCGCGAGTGATAAAGTGCACAAAAGAGTGCGATACGCAACATAGCGCGAGTGATAAACTGCACAAAACAGTACGAGGCGCAAAATAGCGCGAGTGATAAACTGCACAAAACAGTGCGACGCACAAAATAGCGCGAGTGTAAACTGTGCAAAACAGTGTGACGCGCAAGATAGCACGATTGTAAACTGCGCAAAACAGTGCGACGTGCAAAATTGCGCGACTATAAAGTGCAGAAAAGAGTGCGATGCGCAACATAGCGCGAGTGATAAACTGCACAAAACAGTAGGAGCCGCAAAATAGCGCGTGTGATAAACTGCACAAAACAGTGCGACACGCAAAATAGCGCGAGTGTAAACTGCGCAAAACAGTGCGATGCGCAAAATAGCGCGAGTGTAAACTGCCCAAAACAGTGCGACGCGCAAAATAGCGCGAGTGATAAACTGCACAAAACAGTGCGACGCGCAAAATAGCGCGAGTGTAAACTGCGCAAAACAGTGCGACGCGGAAAATAGCGCGAGTGTAAACAGCGCAAAACAGTGCGACGGGCAAAATACCGCGAGTGTAAACTGCGCAAAACAGTGCGACGCGCAAAATAGTGCGAGTGATAAATTGCACAAAAGAGTGCGATGCTCAAAATAGCGCGAGTGTAAACTGCGCAAAACAGTGCGAGGCGCAAAATACTGCGAGTGTAAACTTCGCAAAACAGTGCGACGTGCAAAATAGCGCGAGTGTAAACTGCGCAAAACAGCGCGACGCGCAAAATAGCGCGATTGTAGACTGCGCAAAACAATGCGACGCGCAAAATTACGCGAGTGATAAAGTGCACAAAAGTGTGCGATTCGCAACATAGCGCGAGTGATAAACTGCACAAAACAGTACGTCGCGCAAAATAACGCGAGTGATAAACTGCACAAAACAGTGCGACGCACAAAATAGCGCGAGTGTATACTGTGCAAAACAGTGTGACGCGCAAGATAGCACGATTGTAAACTATGCAAAACAGTGCGACGTGCAAAATTGCGCGACTATAAAGTGTGGAAAAGAGTGCGATGCGCAACATAGCGCGAGTGATAAACTGCACAAAACAGTAGGAGCCGCAAAATAGCGCGTGTGATAAACTGCACAAAACAGTGCGACACGCAAAATAGCGCGAGTGTAAACTGCGCAAAACAGTGCGATGCGCAAAATAGCGCGAGTGTAAACTGCCCAAAACAGTGCGACGCGCAAAATAGCGCGAGTGATAAACTGCACAAAACAGTGCGACGCGCAAAATAACGCGAGTGTAAACTGCGCAAAACAGTGCGACGCGGAAAATAGCGCGAGTGTAAACAGCGCAAAACAGTGCGACGGGCAAAATAGCGCGATTGTAAACTGCGCAAAACAGTGCGACGGGCAAAATAGTGCGATTGAAGACTGCGCAAAACAGTGAGACGCGCAAAATAGCGCCAGTGTAAACTGCGCAAAAAAGTGCGAGGCGCAAAATAGCGTGAGTGTAAACTGCGTAAAACAGTGCGACGCGCAAAATAGCGCGAGTGATAAATTGCACAAAAGAGTGCGATGCGCAAAATAGCGCGAGTGTAAAATGCACAAAACATTGCGACGCGCAAAATAGCGCGAGTGTAAACTGCGCAAGACAGTGCGAGGCACAAAATAGCGCGAGTGTAAACTGCGCAAAACAGTGCGACGCGCAAAATAGCGCGATTATAGACTACGCAAAACAGTGCGACGCGCAAAATTGCGCGACTGATAAAGTGCACAAAAGAGTGCGATACGCAACATAGCGCGAGTGATAAACTGCACAAAACTGTACGAGGCGCAAAATAGCGCGAGTGATAAACTGCACAAAACAGTGCGACGCGCAAAATAGCGCGAGTGTAAACAGCGCAAAACAGTGCGACGCGCAAAATAGCGCGAGTGTAAACTGCGCAAAACAGTGCGACCCGCAAAGTAGCGCGAGTGTAAACTGCGCAAAACAGTGCGACGGGCAAAATAGCACGATTGTAAACTGCGCAAAACAGTGCGACGCGCAAAATTGCGCGAGTATAAAGTGCAGAAAAGAGTGCGATGCGCAACATAGCGCGAGTGATAAACTGCACAAAATAGTACGAGCCGCAAAATAGCGCGAGTGATAAACTGCACAAAATAGTACGAGCCGCAAAATAGCGCGAGTGATAAACTGCACAAAACAGTGCGACACGCAAAATAGCGTGCGTGATAAATTGCACAAAAGAGTGCAATGCGCAAAATAGTGAGAGTGTAAACTATGCAAAACATTGCAAGGTGCAAAATGGTGTGAGTGATAAACTGCACAAAACGGTGCGACGCGCAAAATAACGCGAGTGTAAACTGCGCAAAACAGTGCGATGCGCAAAATAGCGCGAGTTTAAACTATGCAAAACAGTGCGACGGGCAAAATAGCGCGAGTGATAAATTGCACAAAAGAGTGTGATGCGCAAAATAGCGCGAGTGTAAACTTCACAAAACAGTGCGACGCGCAAAATAGCGCGAGTGTAAACTGCGGAAAACAGTACGACGCACAAAATAGCGCGAGTGTAAACTGCGCAATACAGTTCGACGTGCAAAATAGCGCGATTATAGACTACGCAAAACAGTGCAACGTGCAAAATTGCGCGAGTGATAAAGTGCACAAAAGAGTGCGATACGCAACATAGCGCGAGTGATAAACTGCACAAAACTGTACGAGGCGCAAAAAAGCGCCAGTGATAAACTGCACAAAACAGTGCGACGCGCAAAATATCGCGAGTGATAAACTGTACAAAACTGTGCGACACGCAAAATAGCGTGAGTGATAAATTGCACAAAAGAGTGCAATGCGCAAAATAGTGCAATGCGCAAAATAGTGAGAGTGTAAACTATGCAAAACATTGCGAGGTGGAAAATAGAGCGAGTGATAAACTGCACAAAACGGTGTGACGCGCAAAATAACGCGAGTGTAAACTGCGCAAAACAGTGCGACGCGCAACATAGCGCGAGTGATAAATTGCACAAAAGAGTGCGATGCGCAAAATAGCGCGAGTGCAAACTGCGCAAAACAGTGCGAGGGCAAAATAGCGCGAGTGTAAACTGCGCAAAACAGTGCGACGCAAAATAGCGCGAGTGTAAACTGCGCAAAACAGTGCGAGCACAAAATAGCGCGTGTAAACTGCGCAAAACAGTGCGACGCGCAAAATAGCGCGAGTGATAAATTGCACAAAAGAGTGCGATGCGCAAAATAGCGCGAGTGTAAACTTCGCAAAACAGTGCGAGGCGCAAAATAGCGGGAGTGTAAACTGCGCAAAACAGTGCGGCGCGCAAAATAGCGCGAATGTAAGCTGCGAAATACAGTTCGACGCATAAAATAGCGCGATTATAGACTACGCAAAACAGTGCAACGTGCAAAATTGCGCGAGTGATAAAGTGCACAAAAGAGTGCGATACGCAACATAGCGCGAGTGATATAAACTGCACAAAACTTACGAGGCGCACAAAAGCGCCAGTGATAAACTGCACAAAACAGTGCGACGCGCAAAATATCGCGAGTGATAAACTGCACAAAACTGTGCGACACGCAAAATAGCGCGAGGGATAAATTGCCAAAAAAGAGTGCAATGCGCAAAATAGTTCAATGCGCCAAAATGTGAGAGTGTAAAACTATGCAAAACATTGCGAGGTGGAAAATAGAGCGAGTGATAAACTGCACAAAACGGTGTGACGCGCAAAATAACGCGAGTGTAAACTGCGCAAAACAGTGCGACGCGCAACATAGCGCGAGTGATAAATTGCACAAAAGAGTGCGATGCGCAAAATAGCGCGAGTGCAAACTGCGCAAAACAGTGCGAGGGCAAAATAGCGCGAGTGTAAACTGCGCAAAACAGTGCGACGCACAAAATAGCGCGAGTGTAAACTGCGCAAAACAGTGCGACGCACAAAATAGCGCGAGTGTAAACTGCGCAAAACAGTGCGACGCGCAAAATAGCGCGAGTGATAAATTGCACAAAAGAGTGCGATGCGCAAAATAGCGCGAGTGTAAACTTCGCAAAACAGTGCGAGGCGCAAAATAGCGTGAGTGTAAACTGCGCAAAACAGTGCGGCGCGCAAAATAGCGCGAATGTAAGCTGCGAAATACAGTTCGACGCATAAAATAGCGCGATTATAGACTACGCAAAACAGTGCAACGTGCAAAATTGCGCGAGTGATAAAGTGCACAAAAGAGTGCGATACGCAACATAGCGCGAGTGATAAACTGCACAAAACTGTACGAGGCGCACAAAAGCGCCAGTGATAAACTGCACAAAACAGTGCGACGCGCAAAATATCGCGAGTGATAAACTGCACAAAACTGTGCGACACGCAAAATAGCGCGAGGGATAAATTGCAAAAAAGAGTGCAATGCGCAAAATAGTTCAATGCGCAAAATAGTGAGAGTGTAAACTATGCAAAACATTGCGAGGTGCAAAATAGTGCGAGTGATAAACTGCACAAAACGGTGCGACGCGCAAAATAACGCGAGTGTAAACTGCGCAAAACAGTGCGATGCGCAAAATAACGCGAGTGTAAACTGCGCAAAACAGTGCGACGCGCAACATAGCGCGAGTGATAAATTGCACAAAAGAGTGCGATGCGCAAAATAGCGCGAGTGCAAACTGCGCAAAACAGTGCGAGGAGCAAAATAGCGCGAGTGTAAACTGCGCAAAACAGTGCGAGGAGCAAAATAGCGCGAGTGTAAACTGCGCAAAATAGTGCGACGCGCAAAATAGCGCGAGTGTAAACAGCGCAAAACAGTGCGACGCGCAAAATAGCGCGAGTGTAAACTGCGCAAAACAGTGTGACCCGCAAAGTAGCGCGAGTGTAAACTGCGCAAAACAGTGCGACGGGCAAAATAGCACGATTGTAAACTGCGCAAAATACTGCGACGCGCAAAATTGCGCGAGTATAAAGTGCAGAAAAGAGTGCGATGCGCAACATAGTGCGAGTGATAAACTGCACAAAATAGTACGAGCCGCAAAATAGCGCGAGTGATAAACTGCACAAAACAGTGCGACACACAAAATAGCGCGAGTGATAAATTGCACAAAAGAGCGCAATGCGCAAAATAGTGAGAGTGTAAACTATGCAAAACATTGCGAGGTGCAAAATAGTGTGAGTGACAAACTGCACAAAACGGTGCGACGCGCAAAATAACGCGAGTGTAAACTGCGCAAAACAGTGCGATGCGCAAAATAGCGCGAGTTTAAACTATGCAAAACAGTGCGACGCGCAAAATAGCGCGAGTGATAAATTGCACAAAAGAGTGCGATGCGCAAAATAGCGCGAGTGTAAACTTCGCAAAACAGTGCGAGGCGCAAAATAGCGCGAGTGTAAACTGCGCAAAACAGTACGACGCGCAAAATAGCGCGAGTGTAAACTGCGCAATACAGTTCGACGCGCAAAATAGCGCGATTATAGACTACGCAAAACAGTGCAACGTGCAAAATTGCGCGAGTCATAAAGTGCAAAAAAGAGTGCGATGCGCAACATAGCGCGAGTGATAAACTGCACAAAACTGTACGAGGCGCAAAAAAGCGCCAGTGAGAAACTGCACAAAACAGTGCGACGCGCAAAATATCGCGAGTGATAAACTGCACAAAACTGTGCGACACGCAAAATAGCGCGAGTGATAAATTGCACAAAAGAGTGCAATGCGCAAAATAGTGAGAGTGTAAACTATGCAAAACATTGCGAGGTGCAAAATAGAGCGAGTGATAAACTGCACAAAACGGTGTGACGCGCAAAATAACGCGAGTGTAAACTGCGCAAAACAGTGCGATGCGCAAAATAACGCGAGTGTAAACTGCGCAAAACAGTGCGACGCGCAACATAGCGCGAGTGATAAATTGCACAAAAGAGTGCGATGCGCAAAATAGCGCGAGTGCAAACTGCGCAAAACAGTGCGAGGAGCAAAATAGCGCGAGTGTAAACTGCGCAAAACAGTGCGACGCGCAAAATAGCGCGAGTGTAAACTGCGCAAAACAGTGCGACGCGTAAAATAGCGCGAGTGATAAATTGCACAAAAGAGTGCGATGCGCAAAATAGCGCGAGTGTAAACTGCGCAAAACAGTGCGAGGCGCAAAATAGCGCGAGTGTAAACTGCGCAAAACAGTGCGACGCGCAAAATAGCGCGAATGTAAGCTGCGCAATACAGTTCGACGCGCAAAATAGCGCGATTATAGACTACGCAAAACAGTGCAACGTGCAAAATTGCGCGAGTGATAAAGTGCACAAAAGAGTGCGATACGCAACATAGCGCGAGTGATAAACTGCACAAAACTGTACGAGGCGCAAAAAAGCGCCAGTGATAAACTGCACAAAACAGTGCGACGCGCAAAATATCGCGAGTGATAAACTGCACAAAACTGTGCGACACGCAAAATAGCGCGAGTGATAAATTGCACAAAATAGTGCAATGCGCAAAATAGTGCAATGCGCAAAATAGTGAGAGTGTAAACTATGCAAAACATTGCGAGGTGCAAAATAGTGCGAGTGATAAACTGCACAAAACGGTGCGACACGCAAAATAACGCGAGTGTAAACTGCGCAAAACAGTGCGATGCGCAAAATAACGCGAGTGTAAACTGCGTAAAACAGTGCGACGCGCAAAATAGCGCGAGTGATAAATTGCACAAAAGAGTGCGATGCGCAAAATAGCGCGAGTGTAAACTGCGCAAAACAGTGCGAGGAGCAAAATAGCGCGGGTGTAAACTGCGCAAAACATTGCGACGCGCAAAATAGCGCGAGTGTAAACTGCGCAAAACAGTGCGACGCGCAAAATAACGCGAGTGTAAACTGCGCAAAACAGTGCGATGCGCAAAATAACGCGAGTGTAAACTGCGCAAAACTGTGCGACGGGCAAAATAGCGCGAGTGATAAATTGCACAAAAGAGTGCGATGCGCAAAATAGCGCGAGTGTAAACTGCGCAAAATAGTGCGACACGCAAAATAGCGCGATTATAGACTACGCAAAACAGTGCGACGCGCAAAATTGCGCGAGTGATAAAGTGCACAAAAGAGTGCGATACGCAACATAGCGCGAGTGATAAACTGCACAAAACTGTACGAGGCGCAAAAAAGCGCCGGTGATAAACTGCACAAAACAGTGCGACGCGCAAAATATCGCGAGTGATAAACTGCACAAAACTATGCGACACGCAAAATAGCGCGAGTGATAAATTGCACAAAAGAGTGCAATGCGCAAAATAGTGCAATGCGCAAAATAGTGAGAGTGTAAACTATGCAAAACATTGCGAGGTGGAAAATAGAGCGAGTGATAAACTGCACAAAACGGTGTGACGCGCAAAATAACGCGAGTGTAAACTGCGCAAAACAGTGCGACGTGCAACATAGCGCGAGTGATAAATTGCACAAAAGAGTGCGATGCGCAAAATAGCGCGAGTGCAAACTGCGCAAAACAGTGCGAGGAGCAAAATAGCGCGAGTGTAAACTGCGCAAAACAGTGCGAGGAGCAAAATAGCGCGAGTGTAAACTGCGCAAAACAGTGCGAGGAGCAAAATAGCGCGAGTGTAAACTGCGCAAAACAGTGCGACGCGCAAAATAGCGCGAGTGTAAACTGCGCAAAACAGTGCGACGCGCAAAATAGCGCGAGTGATAAATTGCACAAAAGAGTGCGATGCGCAAAATAGCGCGAGTGTAAACTTCGCAAAACAGCGCAAGGCGCAAAATAGCGCGAGTGTAAACTGCGCAAAATAATGCGGCGCGCAAAATAGCGCGAATGTAAGCTGCGCAATACAGTTCGACGCGCAAAATAGCGCGATTATAGACTACGCAAAACAGTGCAACGTGCAAAATTGCGCGAGTGATAAAGTGCACAAAAGAGTGTGATACGCAACATAGCGCGAGTGATAAACTGCACAAAACTGTATGAGGCGCACAAAAGCGCCAGTGATAAACTGCACAAAACAGTGCGACGCGCAAAATATCGCGAGTGATAAACTGCACAAAACTGTGCGACACGCAAAATAGCGCGAGGGATAAATTGCACAAAAGTGTGCAATGCGCAAAATAGTGCAATGCGCAAAATAGTGAGAGTGTAAACTATGCAAAACATTGCGAGGTGCAAAATAGTGCAAGTGATAAACTGCACAAAACGGTGCGACGCGCAAAATAACGCGAGTGTAAACTGCGCAAAACAGTGCGATGCGCAAAATAACGCGAGTGTAAACTGCGCAAAACAGTGCGACGCGCAACTGTAGACGTCCCCGAACGCCCCGGGAGGGTTAAGGTCCCGTTCCGTTCATATCGGGTTTACTACAGTTCGGACTCAAATGTCACGGTCTTTAATCTTGAACCAAAGAGTCCAACTCTGGCAAATCGTTTTGAAGAGGAAAACAGATTTTTTTGAAAAGTGGTGCCAAACATGGACTGCTTTGCCAGATTACAGAGTCACCACCTAAATATTTTTAAAATGGGAAATTTAGGAAACCCTGACTCGGTGCGAAGGCCACGTGTCCGTCATCACCAAAGTGTCTTGGCTCGGGAGCTTGGGTACGATCGGGGAAGGTCAGCTATGAGCACCCCCTTTCGCCCGGTCCCAAGACCGGCCTCTACTAACCGTGATATCCAATTTTGAAAACTTTATGCGTTCTTATTCCAGTTATTAGCCTAGAATTACTATGTTGTGCGCACAGCAAACAAGTATAGACTAGATTGCCTAACTTGGAAATAAGCATTGCATATCCGTCTTGTTTGGAAAACAGTTTGAAATTGCTACTCGCGAGTAGGCTAAAACACGGATTTCAATGAGTATTCCCAACTCAAGTAATCCAACCTCCACCCACAGGCATTCAAGCAGTTATCACATAAGCACTTAGCCGCATGGCAGGCATACTGTCATTTTAACATTCACACGCATGCGACATGCTAAAGCATAAAACTTACATCGTACTCCGTGCCAAAACAAGAAACCAGTTAGCAAAACATGCATGACCTAGTTTATGTTAAGTGACTAATGCATCGCATACGGAATGTAATCTAGATAGGCTCGGCTATCCTAAGCATGGCACATGAAATGCAACAACTATCACGTATTCAATTTGGAATTGAAAGTACGATGCATTTGTTTGTATGATACCGAGCCCGATGTATGTAAACAAATGCATGAATGCACGCATGCATTGCATAAGGTATGCTAAAATAGACGTGCCCTAATCTACCATCGTAAGCAGGTAAATAAAAGGGAAGAAAGAAGTGGGGTTGGAAGACATACACACACTCACCCACACTTATTACAATTGCGCCCTCACTCGGAGGGACCAAAATAATAATACAGTCCAAAAATAAATGAATAAATATTACAAATTCTAATTACTGAATAAATAAATGTGAAATAAAAGGGGGCCACAGCCCCTCGCCTCGGGATGCGCGAATGATGCATGCTCGATGTCCGCCTTGCCGGGAATCCCGCACCATGCCACTGTTGCCTCTGTTTTGCACTGCCCTGTCTCCAAAAATTGCCAAAGTCCTGGGAAGCCTTCCACATATTCTGAAGATCACCACCGGCTGGAGGGTTTTGCCACCGGCTGCGGGGTTTGACCACCGGCTGCAATTGATAGTTATCGGCACAAAAAGATTGCCGGTCGGCACTAAAGAGTGCCAGTCGGCACTAAATTCCTGCAGGAGACAGTTTTGACAGCAGCAGACAGCAACAGAGCATGGTATGGAATTTTGGGACAAATGTATGCACGGACACACTCCCTATCATGCAATAGACTCAAGGGAGCATGGCCCTCGACCCCCGAGCCATCAATCCCGCATTTCAATGCATGATGGCCCGAAAGCCAAGTTAGCAACTTTCAATGGAATGGAATGCAAGCACAAACAAACAAGAGGCCCAACCTCTATCATGGTGATTCAAGAGGCAAGGTATGCATGCCAAATGCAACCTAAACATGTGAGCTAAGTATGCAATATGAGCATAAAGGCAAGTATGCAAACATGCAACATGTATTAGGCACACAACCTAAACCAACAAGCATGGCATGCAACAAACATGCAACAATGGACTTAAACTAACATGGATAGCTCACAAGCATGCCAAAATCAGCGGCCATAAGATGAAAAAGAGATGCCTCGAAATGCGTGCATACGGGCACGCAAATCGGGGCGATGGCATACAAGCATGAAATGGCACTCTAATGAAACATGAAGCATGGCATACTACACATACAAATTTCAGTAGCTAAATGAGGGGCAAAACAGCCCCGAAACAAGGCGAAATGACACCCGATGCATGGAATCACTCCCGAAATGCAAAACTAGGCCTCCGAAATGGCCTATAGCTATGCTAAACATGCATTATATGAACATGGTATGAATAGACAGCAGCTAGACAGCCCAAATATAAGCACATTTTCAGTATAAGACAGCCCCAAAATCAGTAAGCATACAAGGCTAACAAACCATGCAAAAATGAGGCTAAAACAAGGATTTCAAAGCAAGTAGCAAAAGGATCATCCAAACAATGTTGAGCCCTTCAACAATGTTTAAGAAGGGATCAAAATAAGCCTACTTACAGCTTACATCAAGCCCCAAAACAGATCATACATCAGCCAAATATTCTATGCAAGAAACATGGCACACAAGGGGGTAAAGAGATAGGTGCTAGATGCTATCATCAAACAGCCAAATACCCTTCATGAGACATGTAGAGGGGGGAAAAATAAGCCACTTTTCAGGCCTGTCGAAGGCCCAAAAATGGAAGCATGGTAGGCTAAAGAAACATGCAACAAAATAAGGACCCAAGAGGGTATTGAAGCAAGTCATACATGGGGGTCCCAAACAAGGTTGAGCCCTTCTTCAATGTTGAAGAAGGGCTCAAAACAAGCCTCTTTGTAGTTTACATCGAAGCTCAAAAATACATGCAACTATGGCTTAGATATGAACCAAGAAAATGCTAGTTTTGGGGAAAAGTGTGCTTACCCTTGTAGACCAACAAACCAGCACCTCTTGGACCAAGTTTAGGTGCTCCTAAGCTCTGAAGAACAGCCCCAAGTCGCTGGAATGGAGCAAGGGTGCCTTGTGCTATGAGTTGTAGGGGAAATGGCCCAAGAACAAGGTTGTTTGGAGGTGAAATGAGATAGATATAGAGAGGGAGGTGAGATATATATCTATATATCAGATATGCATATATAAATCTCTGGTTTTTTGTTCAAACCATCCAACCCTAATCAAAGGAGGAGAGGGCCTCCTTATATAAGCAAAGTAAAGCCAAGACTTAGTGGCTAAGTCATTCAAAAAGGGTCAAGGGGGGGCCAAGGCTTACTCTAGAAGTTTGGACAGCTAGTAAGGCTTCTTGAGGAAGCCAAGACAAGGGGTCAAGGCTTCCCCAAGAAGCCTTGAGCAAAGGGTGCAAAGAAGGAGGCCAAAGGTGGTTAAAGGGTGCAAAATGGGCACATGTATGCACGTGGGTCGAGTTCTGTGCATCCCAGCTGGCACAGCTGGCATGCACCAAGCTTGGAGGGTGCAAAAGGGGCAAACGGCCAGCAAAAACGGTCATCGGCACAATAAATGGCCGGTCGGCACAATATAGTGCCGACCTGCACTTTATTCTGGCCGGTCGGCACAATGGAGTGCCGGTGGGCAGCCGGTAAGGTCACCAAGTGCCGGTGGAAGTCCAGATTGAAGCCCCGGAAGTTATCTTTCCAATGGCGCAAACCTTGCCTTAAAATTCCTCCTGTGCAAAAAGTTATGCCCTTTTCCGTGAAGCCGCGCAGACTTGATCCAACCGGACTGATCCCCTGCTTTAACCAGTCATATCTCCTCCACCCGGACTTGGATGTAGGAGATTCTTGAACCAAAAATGAAGCCCCGGAAGTCTTCTTTCAAATGGTGGTGGCCTCATAGCTTAACTCCAAGTATGCGGATGAATGGACCTGATTCAGCGAGGGCTGCGCGACTCGCTTCTACCCGGATTCATGTCGAACTTCTCCCAAACCTATTTTCTTCCCTCTTCTCCTCTTTTCTTGAACTCCAAACCCTTAAACAAAGTGTTTGGAAAGTTTTGCCTCTCTTCTTGCCAAAGAAACTGAACCTGTGGCCTGCACATCTCTCAACATCGACCAAAACATCAGTCGCGCCCAAGTCTTCGGGGCGGTCAAAAATGGGGTGTCTACAGTTGCCCCTCTTTGACAGAACTCGAAAGTCATAACAATGACGGGAGTGAATGTCAAAGCCCAGAGACGACCCATTTTTGACAAGGTCGAAGACTTGGACAAACAAACAAAATATAGATAGATAAATGGTTGTGCCCGCAGGCTGCCTACGTATCCTTTTGCAAGGAATCAAACCAGCGTAGTTCAGGGGCAGGATGCAAAGTGATGCACAATGCAAGTGCATAACTTATGATCATGCAAAGGATGCTGTAATGAAGCAATTATAAATGCAACATTTTAAGCGAATGCTATGCAAGCAAGTAGACATGAACCAAACTACATCTCATGTAGAAAGGATGTAAGAGAATTATGCAATTCTCACGAACATGTGCGTTAGATACACAAAAGTGAACGAA
Organism: Camellia japonica; assembly: GCA_030407325.1. Classification (NCBI taxonomy): domain Eukaryota; kingdom Viridiplantae; phylum Streptophyta; class Magnoliopsida; order Ericales; family Theaceae; genus Camellia; species Camellia japonica. The sequence continues at coordinate 3,494 of JAPPVO010001090.1, read as the reverse complement.
GTGTGATGGATACACTAAGTGGACAAACATGTGTGATGGATACACCAAAGTGAAGAGAGTGTGATGGATACACTATATGAATAAAGTGTGGTTGATACACTAAGTGGAGCAAAGTGTGACAGATACACAAAGCAAAACGAGTGTGATGGATACACTAAGCAAATGTGTGTGGTGGATACACAAAGGGGGCATGTAATAGATACAAAAAGTGAACGTGTGTGGTAGATACACAAAGTGAAGCGAGTGTGATGGATACACTATATGAAGCAAAGTGTGATGGATACACAAGGTGAGTGCAGTGTGATGGATGCACTGTATGAAGCAAAGTGTGATGGATACACAAGGTGAGCATAGTGTGATAGATGCATAAAGAGAAAGTGTGTGATTGATACACAAAGCGAGCGTGTGATTGATACACAAAGCGAAAGTGTGTGATGGATACAAAGCGAGTGTGTGATAGATACACTATATGAACTAAGTGTGATTGATACACTAAATGAATGAAGTGAGCAAAGCGTGATGGATACACAAAAGGCAAACACAAAGTGTGATAGATGCACTAAGTGAACAAGTGTGATGGATACACAATAGGTGAACACGAAGTGTGATCGATGCACTTAGTGAACAAAGTAGGATTGATATACTAAATGTGAACACGAAGTGTGATAGATGCACTTAGTGAACAAGTATGATGGATATACTAAAGGTGAACACGAAGTGTGATAGATGCACTTAGTGAACAAGTATGATTGATATACTAAATGTGAACACAAAGTGTGATAGATGCACTTAGTGAACAAGTATGATAGATATACTAAGGGTGAACACGAAGTGTGATAGATGCACTTAGTGAACAAGTATGATTGATATACTAAATGTGAACACAAAGTGTGATAGATGCACTTAGTGAACAAGTATGATAGATATACTAAGGGTGAACACGAAGTGTGATAGATGCACTTAGTGAACAAGTATGATGGATATACTGAATGTGAACACGAAGTGTGATAGATGCACTTAGTGAACAGGAGTATGATTGATATACTAAAGGTGAACACAAAGTGTGATAGATGCACTTAGTGAACAAGTATGATAGATATACTAAGGGTGAACACGAAGTGTGATAGATGCACTTAGTGAACAGGAGTATGATTGATATACTAAAGGTGGACACGAAGTGTGATAGATGCACTCAGTGAACAGGAGTATGATTGATATACTAAATGTGAATGAAGTGTGTGATTGATACACTGAATGCAATGAAGTGTGTAATTGATACACTGAATGCAAATGAAGTGTGTGATTGATACACTAAATGAAATGAAATGTGTGATTGATACACTGAATAAATGAAGTGTGTGATTGATACACTAAATAACTGAAGTGTGTGATTGATACACTAAATGCAAATGAAGTGTGTGATTGATACACTGAATAAATGAAGTGTGTGATTGATACACTAAATGAAATGAAATGTGTGATTGATACACTGAATAAATGAAGTGTGTGATTGATACACTGAATGCAAATGAAGTGTGTGATTGATACACTAAATGAAATGAAATGTGTGATTGATACACTGAATAAATGAAGTGTGTGATTGATACACTAAATGCAAATGAAGTGTGTGATTGATACACTAAATGAAATGAAGTGTGTGATTGATACACTGAATTCAATGAAGTGTGATTGATACACTAGATGAAGTGTGATAGATATAGAAAATGAGAAGGTGTGTGATAGATACACAAAAGTGAATATGTGCGTGATAGATACACAAAATGAGGATGTGTGTGATAGATACACAAAATGAAGAGAGCGTGATTGATACACTAAACAAACATGTGACAGATACATGAGGCAAACAGAGTGAATGAGGTGTGATGGATACACTAAAGTAAACATGTGATATGAAGAGAAGAATGGTGTGATAGATACACAAAGTGAATGAAGTGTGATTGATACACTAAGGCAAATAAAGTGTGTCAGATACACTAAGTGGAGCAAATGACTATGTGTGATAGATACACGAAGTGAATGGAGTGTGATTGATACACTAAAGCAAATAAAGTGTGCTAGATACACTGAATGAATGAAGTGTGATTGATACACTAAGTGAATGAAGTGTGATTGATACACTATTCTGGCTTGAAGCAGACTTGATCTTGAGTTTGAGGTAGAGGTACACTCATACTTCGGAGCACTGGCAAGGCCTGAAGAGGTACACACGGGATGTAGTCTCGGAACTTACTGAAGTTGAAACAAACTCAGATACCCGACGTTTTCCTCTTTTGCTTTTATTTTGCAGTCCGGAACCACATAGCTTCAAATAGGTCCTGGTTTTACTATTCACACTTATCGGGGGTGGGCCCTGCGGTTTTATGAAAGAACAAATTCTGTTTTGCACAAATGTGGAGAATGGCACAGCACTCTGAGCACAAGATGATTTGATTTTTTTTGAAATTAAGAAATGAGCTCTTAACCGGATATTGAGCCTACGACTGAACACAGCGAAAAAAACTCAACAAAAGAAAACAAAGGTAAACAACCTAAACACATCTATTGACACTCGAAACGACTCAAAACAAGAATCGAGGCAGACAAAACAAAACACAAGACTCAAATGTGCACAGGGAGCCTGTTTCACCGGGTATTATTTCCCACCCTTTCTCATTTGTGATTCTCACATTACTCGGCCCTCAAGCTCTGTTTTTCTGAAAAGCCCTTTTCTCACTTTTCCTCTCAATGCACATCTCTCTATTCTTTAATCTCTCATTTTTTATCCCTCCCCAGAGTGGTTGGTAGATAGACAAGAAGTTGCGGGCTCTTGCCCCTAGCATTCTGCTAGATTCTTTTTCTTCCGCACACAGCAGTGAACTTTCCCACAGAGAGGTTGTGCCACAACTGGGTGTGTAGCAAATCTGCAGCTAACATCGGTTGATGATGCCCTGCTGGGGAGTTTGGATGTGGTTAGATCTGTCCAGATGAGGAAGTGGGACATCTCGCCCCATTCCAATTTATGCTTCGCACATGGCTTGATACCTCGCTGCTTGGAGGACGAGAGAGCTTTCAGCCCTTTGTTGTTGACTTCAGTTGTGCCCTCTTCTGGCAGGTGGAGTGCCCTTCTTGGCAAGTATGTTGATGATGGGGAAAAGACAGAACACCTGACTCAACTGTGCCCCTAGTTCATCATTTTGACCATTTTTTGGTTTTAAAACAATTTTGACCAACATGAAAGTTAGATTAACATGCTTATTCAACTTTTTGATTTAAAATCATGCAAGTCAAGCTATGAGCACTGAAAATTTTCCTTTTTTGGGTCCAAGAAAATGGTCCAGTTTTGGAAAAATGGAATGATTTTTGAGAGAATAGTCAACCTCAGTAAAAATTCTCAAAAATCGTTTTTGCAAACGGCCACCGCTCAACAAGCAGGGAACCAACTCTTTGAGATGCACAACCTCGGACCCATAGCAATGGAAAATTGCCCCTTGTCT
>JAPPVO010001088.1:0-18162 GCA_030407325.1 Camellia japonica | reverse complement strand
AACAGTGCGCCGCGCAAAACAGCGCGAGTGATAAACTGCACAAAATAGTGCGATGCGCAAAACAGCGCGAGTGTAAACTGCACAAAACAGTGCGCTGCGCAAAACAGCGCGAGTGATAAACTGCACAAAACAGTGCGATGCCCAAAACAGCGCGAGTGATAAACTGCACAAAATAGTGCGCTGCGCAAAACAGTGCTAGTGATAAACTGCACAAAACAGTGCGATTCGCAAAACAGCGCGAGTGATAAACTGGACAAAATAGTGCGATGCCCAAAACAGCGCGAGTGATAAACTGCAGAAAACAGTGCGCTGCGCAAAACAGCGCTGGTGATAAACTGCACAAAACAGTGCGATGCGGAAAACAACGCGAGTGTAAACTGCACAAAACAGTGCGCTGCGCAAAACAGCGCGAGTGATAAACAGCACAAAACAGTGCGATGCCCAAAACAGCGCGAATGACAAACTGCCCAAAATAGTGCGCTGCGCAAAACAGTGCTAGTGATAAACTGCACAAAACAGTACAATTCGCAAAACAGCGCGAGTGATAAACTGCACAAAACAGTGCGATGCCCAAAACAGCGCTAGTGATAAACTGCACAAAACAGTGCGATGCGCAAAACGGCGCGAGTGTAAACTGCACAAAACAGTGCCCTCCGCAAAACAGCGCGAGTGTAAACTGCACAAAACAGTGCGCTGCGCAAAACAGCGCGAGTGATAAACTGCACAAAACAGTGCGATGCCCAAAACAGCGTGAGTGATAAACTGCACAAAACAGTGCGCTGCGCAAAATAGCGCTAGTGACAAACTGCACAAAACAGTGCGATGCGCAAAACAGCGCTACTGATAAACTGCACAAAACAGTGCCATGCGCAAAACAGCGCGAGTGTAAACTGCAGAAGACAATGCGCTACGCAAAACAACGCGAGTGATAAACTGCACAAAACAGTGCGATGCCCAAAACAGCCCGAGTGATAAACTGCACAAAATAGTGCGCTATGCAAAACAGTGCTAGTGATAAACTGCACAAAACGGTGCGATTCGTAAAACAGCGCGACTGATAAACTGGACAAAACAGTGCGATGCCCAAAACAGCGCGAGTGATAAACTGCACAAAACAGTGTGATGCCCAAAACAGCGCGAGTGATAAACTGCACAAAACAGTGCGATGCCCAAAACAGCGCGAGTGATAAACTGCATAAAACAGTGCGCTGCGCAAAACAGCGCGAGTGATAAACTGCATAAAACAGTGCGCTGCGCAAAACAGCACTAGTGATAAATTGCACAAAACAGTGCGACACGCAAAACAGCGCGAGTGTAAACTGCATAACACAGTGCGCTGCGCAAAACAGCGCGATTGACAAACTGCACGAAACAGTGCGATGCCCAAAACAGTGCGAGTGATAAACTGCACAAAATAGTGCGCTGCGCAAAACAGTGCTAGTGATAAGTTGCACAAAACAGTGCGATTCGCAAAACAGCGCGACTGATAAACTGGACAAAACAGTGCGATGCCCGAAACAGCGCGAGTGATAAACTACACAAAACAGGGCGATGCCCAAAACAGCGCGAATGATAAACTGCACAAAATAGTGCGCTGCGCAAAACAGCGCGAGTGTAAACTGCACAAAATAGTGCGCTGCGCAAAACAGCGCGAGTGATAAACAGCACAAAACAGTGCGATGCCCAAAACAGCGCGAATGACAAACTGCACAAAATAGTGCGCTGCGCAAAACAGTGCTAGTGATAAACTGCACAAAACAGTGCAATTCGCAAAACAGCGCGAGTGATAAACTGCACAAAACAGCGCGAGTGATAAACTGCATAAAACAGTGCGCTGCACAAAACAGCGGTAGTGATAAACTGCACAAAACAGTGCGAAGCGCAAAACAACGCTAGTGATAAACTGCACAAAAGAGTGCGCTGCGCAAAACAGCGCGAGTGTAAACTGCACAAAACAGTGCGCTGCGCAAAACAGCGCGAGTGATAAACTGCACAAAACAGTGCGCTGCGCAAAACAGCGCGAGTGATAAACTGCACAAAACAGCGCGATGCGCAAAACAGCGCGAGTGTAAACTGCACAAAACAGTGCGCCGCGCAAAACTGCGCGAGTTATAAACTGCAGAAAAAAGTGCGATGCGCAAAACGACGCGAGTGCAAACAGCACAAAACAGTGTGCTCCGCAAAATTGCGCGAGTGTAAACTGCACAAAACAGTGCGCTGCGCAAAACAACACAAGTGATAAACTGCACAAAACAGTGCGATGCCCAAAACAGCGCGAGTGATAAACTGCACAAAACAGTGCGCTGCGCAAAACAGCGCTAGGGACAAACTGCACAAAACAGTGCGATCCGCAAAACAGCGCTACTGATAAACTGCACAAAACAGTGCCATGCGCAAAACAGCGTGAGTGTAAACTGCACAAAACAGTGCGCTGCACAAAACAGTGCGCGGCCCAAAACGGCGCGAGTGTAAACTGCGCAAAAGAGTGCGCTATGCAAAACAGCGCGAGTCTAAACTGCGCAAAACAGTGCGAGTGATAAACTTCACAAAACAGTGCGATGCCCAACTCAGCGCGAGTGATAAACTGCACAAAATAGTGCGCTGCGCAAAACTGTGCTAGTGATAAACTGCACAAAACAGTGCGATTCGCAGAACAGCGCGAGTGATAAACTGGACAAAACAGTGCGATGCCCAAAACAGCGCGAGTGATAAGCTGCACAAAACGGTGCGATGCCCAAAACAGCGCGAGCGATAAACTGCACAAAATTGTGCGCTGCGCAAAACGGCGCGAGTGTAAACTGCACAAAACAGTGCCCTCCGCAAAACAGCGCGAGTGTAAACTGCACAAAACAGTGCGCTGCGCAAAACAGCGCGAGTGATAATTGCACAAAACAGTGCGATGCCCAAACAGCGTGAGTGATACTGCACAAAACAGTGCAGCTGCGCAAAAGTAGCGCTAGTGAAAACTGCACAAAACAGTGCGATGCGCAAACAAGCGCTACTGATAAACTGCACAAAACAGTGCCATGCGCAAAACACAGCGAGTGTAAACTGCAGAAGACAATGCGCTACGCAAAACAGCGCGAGTGATAACTGCACAAAACAGTGCGATGCCCAAAACAGCGCGAGTGATAACTGCACAAAATAGTGCGCTATGCAAAACAGTGCTAGTGATAAACTGCACAAAACGGTGCGATTCGTAAAACAGCGCGACTGATAAACTGGACAAAACAGTGCGATGCCCAAAACAGCGCGAGTGATAAACTGCACAAAACAGTGCGATGGCCCAAAACAGCGCGAGTGATAACTGCATAAAACAGTGCGCTGCGCAAAAGCGCGAGTGTGATAAACTGCATAAAACACAGTGCGCTGCGCAAAACAGCGCTAGTGATAAACTGTATAAAACAGTGCGCTGCGCAAAACAGCACTAGTGATAATTGCACAAAACAGTGCGACGCGCAAAACAGCGCGAGTGTAACTGCATAACACAGTGCGCTGCGCAAAACAGCTCGATTGACAAACTGCACGAAACAGTGCGATGCCCAAAACAGTGCGAGTGATAAACTGCCAAAATAGTGCGCTGCGCAAAACAGTGCTAGTGATAAGTTGCACAAAACAGTGCGATTCTCAAAACAGCGCGACTGATAAACTGGACAAACAGTGCGATGCCCGAAACAAGCGCGAGTGATAAACTACACAAAACAGGGCGATGCCCAAAACAGCGCGAATGATAACTGCACCAAATAGTGCGCTGCGCAAAAACAGCGCGAGTTAAACTGCCAAAATAGTGCGCTGCGCAAACAGCGCGAGTATAAACAGCACAAAACATGCGCCCAAAACAGCGGAATGACAAACTGCACAAATAGTGCGCTGCGCAAAACAGTGCTAGTGATAAACTGCACAAAACAGTGCAATTCGCAAACAGCGCGAGTGATAAACTGCACAAAACAGCGCGAGTGATAAACTGCATAAAAACAGTGGCGCTGCACAAAAACAGCGGTAGTGAAAACTGCACAAAACAGTGCGAAGCGCAAAACACGCTAGTGATAAACTGCACAAAAGAGTGCGCTGCGCAAAACAGCGCGAGTGTAAACTGCACAAAACAGTGCGCTGCGCAAAACAGAGCTAGTGATAAACTGCACAAAACAGTGCGCGCGAAAACAGCGCGAGTGATAAACTGCACAAAACAGCGATCCGCAAAACAGCGCGACTGTAAACTGCACAAAACAGTCCGCCGCGCAAAACTACGCGAGTTATAAACTGGCAGAAAAAAGTGCGATGCGCAAACGACGCGGTGTAAACAGCACACAAAACAGTGCGCTCCGCAAAATTGCGCGAGTGTAAACTGCACAAAACAGTGCGCTGCGCAAACACACAAGTGATAAACTGCACAAAACTGCGATGCCAAAACAGCGCGAGTGATAAACTGCACAAAACAGTGCGCTGCGCAAAACAGCGCTAGGGACAAACTGCACAAAACAGTGCGATCCGCAAAACAGCGCGACTGATAAACTGCACAGAACAGTGCCATGCGCAAAACAACGTGATGTAAACTGCACAACACAGTGCGCTGCACAAAACAGTGCGCGGCCCAAAACGGCGCGAGTGTAAACTGCGCACAAAGAGTGCGCTATGCAAACAGCGCGAGTCTAAACTGCGCAAAACAGTGCGAGTGATAACTTCACAAAACAGTGCGATGCCCAACTCAGCGCGAGTGATAAACTGCACAAAATAGTGCGCTGCGCAAAACTGTGCCAGTGATAAACTGCACAAAACAGTGCGATTCGCAGAACAGCGCGAGTGATAAACTGGACAAACAGTGCGATGCCAAAACAGCGCGAGTGATAAGCTGCACAAACGGTGCGATGCCCAAACAGCGCGAGCGATAAACTGCACAAATTGTGCGCTGCGCAAAACAGCGCCAGTGATAAACTGCACAAAACAGTGCGATTCGCAAAACAACGCGACTGATAAACTGGACAAAATAGTGCGATGCCCAAAACAGCGCGAGTGATAAAAGTACACAAAACAGTGCGATGCCCAAAAACAGCGCGAATGATAAAACTGCACAAAACAGTGCGCCGCGCAACAGCGCGAGTGACAAACTGCACGAAAGTGCGATGCCCAAAAACAGTGCGAGTGATAAACTGCCAAAATAGTGCGCTGCGCAAAACATGCTAGTGATAAGCTGCACAAAACAGTGCGATTCGCAAAACAGCGCGACTGATAAACTGGACAAAACAGTGCGTTGCCCGAACAGCGCGAGTGATAAATACACAAAACAGGGCAATGCCCAAACAGCGCGAATGATAAACTGCACAAAAGAATGCGCTTCGCAAAACAACGCGAGTGTAAACTGCACAAAACAGTGCGCTGCGCAAACAGCGCGGTGATAAACTGCACAAACAGTGCGATGCCCAAAACAGCGCGAGTGATAAACTGCACAAAATAGTCGCTGCGCAAAACAGTGCTAGTGATAAACTGCACAAAACAGTGCGATTCGCAAAACAGCGTGACTGATAAACTGACAAAACATGCGATGCCCAAACAGCACGAGTGATAAACTGCACAAACAGTGCGATGCCCAAAACAGCGCCAATGAATAAACTGCACAAACAGTGCGGCTGCGTAAAACAGCGCGAGTGTAAACTGCACATAACAGTGCGCTGCGCAAAACAGCGCGGGTGATAAACAGCAAAAAATAGTGCGATGCCCAAAACAACGCGAATGATAAACTGCACAAAATAGTGCGTTGCGCAAAACAGTGCTAGTGATAAACTCCACAAAACAGTGCAATTCGCAAAACAGCGCGAGTGATAAACTGCACAAAACAGTGCGATACCCAAAACAGCGCGAGTGATAAACTGCATAAAACAGTGCGCCGTGCAAAACAGCGCTAGTGATAAATTGCACAAAACAGTGCGATGCGCAAAACAACGCTAGTGATAAACTGCACAAAACAGTGCGACGCGCAAAACAGCGCGGGTGTAAACTGCATAACACGGTGCGCTGCGTAAAACAGCGCGAGTGATAAACTGCACAAAACAGTGCGATGCCCAAAACAGCGCGAGTGATAAACTGCACAAAATAGTGCGCTGCGCAAAACAGTGCTAGTGATAAACTGCACAAAACAGTGCGATTCGCAAAACAGCGCGACTGATAAACAGGACAAAAGAGTGCGATGCCCAAAACAGCGCGAGTGATAAACTGCACAAAACAGTGCGATGACCAAAACAGCGCGAATGATAAACTACACAAAACAGTGCGCTGTGCAAAACAGCGCGAGTGTAAACTGCACAAAACAGTGCGCTGCGCAAAACAGCGCGAGTGATAAACAGCACAAAACAGTGCGATGCCCAAAACAGCGCGAATGACAAACTGTACAAAATAGTGCGCTGCGCAAAACAGTGCTAGTGGTAAACTGCACAAAACAGTGCAATTCACAAAACAGCGTGAGTGATAAATTGCACAAAACAGAGCGATGCCCAAAACAGCGCGAGTGATAAACTGCATAAAACAGTGCGCAGAGCAAAACAGCGCGAGGGATAAACTGCACAAAACAGTGCGAAGCGCAAAACAGCGCTAGTGATAAACTGCACAAAAGAGTGCGTGTGTAAACTGCACAAAACAGTGCGCTGAGCAAAACAGCGCGAGCGATAAACTGCACAAAATAGTGCGATGCCCAAAACAGCACAAGTGATAAACTGCACAAAATAGTGCGCTGCGCAAAACAGCGCTGGTGATAAACTGCACAAAACAGTGCGCTGCGCAAAACAACGCTGGTGATAAACTGCACAAAACAGTGCGATGCGCAAAACAGCGCGAGTGTAAACTGCACAAAACAGTGCGCCGCGCAAAACTGCGCGAGTTATAAACTGCACAAAATAGTGCGATGCGCAAAACAGCGCGAGTGTAAACTGCACAAAATAGTGCGCTGCGCAAAACAGCGCGAGTGTAAACTGCACAAAACAGTGCGCTGCGCAAAACAGCGCGAGTGATAAACTGCACAAAACAGTGCGATGCCCAAAACAGCACGAGTGATAAACTGCACAAAACAGTGCGCTGCGCAAAACAGCGCTAGTGATAAACTGCACAAAACAGTGCGATGCGCAAAACAGCGCTAGTGATAAACTGCACAAAACAGTGCCATGCGCAAAACCGCACGAGTGTAAACTGCACAAAACAGTGCGCTGCGCAAAACAGGCCGAGTGTAAACTGCACAAAACTGTGCGCTGCGCAAAACAGAGCGAGTGTTAAACTACACAAAACAGTGCGATGCCCAAAACAGTGCGAGTGATAAACTGCACAAAATAGTGCGCTGCGCAAAACAGTGCTAGTGATAAACTGAACAAAACAGTGCGATTCGCAGAACAGCGCGAGTGATAAACTGGACAAAACAGTGCGATGCCCAAAACAGCGCGAGTGATAAACTGCACAAAACGGTGCGATCCCCAAAACAGCGCGAATGATAAACTGCACAAAATAGTGCGCTGCGTAAAACTGCGCTAGTGATAAACTGCACAAAATAGTGCAATGCGCAAAACAGCGCGAGTGTAAACTGCACAAAACAGTGCGCTGCGCAAAATAGGGCGAGTGTAAACTGGACAAAACAGTGCGCTGCGCAAAACAGCGCGAGTGTAAACTGCACAAAAGAGTGCGCTGCGCAAAACAGCGCGAGTGTAAACTGCACAAAACAGTGCGATTCGCAAAACAGCGCGACCGATAAACTGGACAAAATAGTGCGATGCCCAAAACAGCGCGAGTGATAAACTGCACAAAACAGTGCGATGCCCAAAACAGCGCTAGTGATAAACTGCACAAAACAGTGCGCTGCGCAAAACAGCGCGAGTGTAAACTGCACAAAACAGTGCGCTGCACAAAACAGCGCGAGTGATAAACTGCACAAAATAGTGCGCTGCGCAAAACAGTGCTGGTGATAAACTGCACGAAACAGTGCGATGCCCAAAACAGCGAGAGTGATAAACTGCACAAAACAGTGCGACGCCCAAAACAGCGCGAGTGATAAACTGGATAAAACAGTGCGCTGCGCAAAACAACGCTAGTGATAAACTGCACAAAACAGTGCGATGCGCAAAACAGCGCTAGTGATAAACTGCACAAAACAGTGCGACGCGCAAAGCAGCGCGAGTGTAAACTGCATAACGCAGTGCACTGCGCAAAACAGCGCGAGTGATAAACTGCACAAAACAGTGCGATGCCCAAAACAGCACGAGTGATAAACTGCAGAAAATAGTGCGCCACGCAAAACAGTGCTAGTGATAAACTGCACAAAACAGTGCGGTTCGCAAAACAACGCGACTGATAAACTGGACAAAACAGTGCGATGCCCAAAACAGCGCGAGTGATAAACTGCACAAAACAGTGCGATGCCCAAAACAGCGCGAATGATAAACTGCACAAAACAGTGCGCTGCGCAAAACAGCGCGAGTGATAAACTGCACAAAACAGTGCGATGCCCAAAACAGCGCTAATGATAAACTGCACAAAACAGTGCGCTGCGTAAAACAGCGCGAGTGTAAACTGCACAAAACAGTGCGCTGCGCAAAACAGCGCGAGTGATAAATAGCACAAAACAGTGCGATGCCCAAAACAGCGCGAATGATAAACTGCACAAAATAGTGCGCTGCGCAAAACAGTGTTGGTGATAAACTGCACAAAACAGTGCGATGCCCAAAACAGCGAGAGTGATAAACTGCACAAAACAGTGCGACGCCCAAAACAGCGCGAGTGATAAACTGGATAAAACAGTGCGCTGCGCAAAACAGCGCTAGTGATAAACTGCACAAAACAGTGCGACGCGCAAAGCAGCGCGAGTGTAAACTGCATAACACAGTGCACTGCGCAAAACAGCGCGAGTGATAAACTGCACAAAACAGTGCGATGCCCAAAACAGCACGAGTGATAAACTGCACAAAATAGTGCGCCGCGCAAAACAGTGCTAGTGATAAACTGCATAAAACAGTGCGGTTCGCAAAACAGCGCGACTGATAAACTGGACAAAACAGTGCAATGCCCAAAACAGCGCGAGTGATAAACTGCACAAAACAGTGCGACGCCCAAAACAGCGCGAATGATAAACTGCACAAAACAGTGCGCTACGCAAAACAGCGCGAGTGATAAACTGCACAAAACAGTGCGATGCCCAAAACAGCGCGAGTGATAAACTGCATAACATAGTGCGCTGCGCAAAACAGCGCTAGTGATAAACTGCACAAAACAGTGCGAAGCGCAAAACAACGCTAGTGATAAACTGCACAAAACAGTGCGACGCGCAAAACAGCGCGAGTGATAAACTGCACAAAACAGTGCGCTGCGCAAAACAGCGCGAGTGATAAACTCCACAAAACAGTGCAATTCCCAAAACAACGCGAGTTATAAACTGCACAAAACAGTGCGCTGCGCAAAACAGCACGAGTGATAAACTGCACAAAACAGTGCGACGCGCAAAACAGCGCGAGTGTAAACTGCACAAAACAGTGCGCTGCGCAAAACATCGCGAGTGATAAACTGCACAAAACAGTGCGACGCGCAAAACAGCGCCAGTGATAAACTGCACAAAACAGTGCGACGTGCAAAACAGCGCGAGTGATAAACTACACAAAACAGTGCGATGCGCAAAACAGCGCGAGTGTAAACTGCACAAAACAGTGCGGTGCGCAAAATAGCGCGAGTGTAAACTGCACAAAACAGTGCGATGCCAAAACAACGCGAGTGATAAACTGCACAAAATAGTGCGCTGCGCAAACCAGTGCTAGTGATAAACTGCACAAAACAGTGCGATTCGCAAAACAGCGCGAGTGATAAACTGCACAAAGTAGTGCGATGCACAAAACAGCGCGAGTGATAAACTGCACAAAACAGTGCGCTGCGCAAAACAGCGCTGGTGATAAACTGCAAAAAACAGTGCGACGCGCAAAACAGCGCGAGTGATAAACTCACAAAATAGTGCGATGCGCAAAACAGCGCGAGTGTAAACTGCACAAAACAGGTGCGCTGTGCAAAACAGCGCTAGTGATAAACTGCACAAAATAGTGCGATGACCGAAACAGCGCGAGTGATAAACTGCACAAAACAGTGCGCTGCGCCAAACATCGCTAGTGTTAAAATGCACAAAACAGTGCGATGCGCAAAACCGCGCGAGTCTAAACTTCACAAAACAGTGCGCTGCGCAAAACAGCGCGAGTGTAAACTACACAAAACAGTGCGATGCGCAAAACAGCGCGAGTGTAAACTGCACAAAATAGTGCACTGCGCAAAACGACGCGAGCGATAAACTGCACAAAATAGTGCGATGCCCAAAACAGCGCGAGTGTAAACTGCACAAAACAGTGCGCTGCGCAAAACAGCGCTAGTGATAAACTGCACAAAACATTGCGATGCGCAAAACGGCGCGAGTGTAAACTACACAAAACAGTGCGCTGCGCAAAACAGTGCGAGTTATAAACTGCACAAAACAGTGCGATGCGCAAAACAACGCGAGTTATAAACTGCACAAAACAGTGCGATGCGCAAAACAGCGCGAGTGTAAACTGCACAAAACAATGCACTGCGCAAAATAGCCCGAGTGATAAACTGCACAAAACAGTGCGATGCCTAAAACACCGCGAGTGATAAACTGCACAAAACAGTGCGCTGCGCAAAACAGCGCTGGTGTTAAAATGCTGAAAACAGTGCGATGCACAAAACAGCGCGAGTGTAAACTGCACAAAACAGTGCGATGCGCAAAACAGCGCGAGTGTAAACTGCACAAAACAGTGCGTGCGCAAAACAGCGCGAGCGATAAACTGCACAAAATAGTGCGATGTCCAAAACAGCGCGAGTGTAAACTGCACAAAACAGGGCGTTGCGCAAAACAGCGCGAGTGATAAACTGCACAAAACAGTGCGATGCCCAAAACAGTGCGAGTGATAAACTGCACAAAATGGTGCGCTGCGCTAAAAAGCGCTAGTGATAAACTGCAGAAAACAGTGCGATGCGTAAAACAGCGCGAGTGTAAACTGCACAAAAGAGTGCGTTTCGCAAAACAGCGCGAGTGTAAACTGCACAAAATAGTGCGCTGCGCAAAACAGCGCGAGTGATATACTGCACAAAACAGTGCGATGCCCAAAACAACGCGAGTGATAAACTGCACAAAATAGTGCGCTGCGCAAAACAGTGCTAGTGATAAACTGCACAAAACAGTGCGATGCGCAAAACAGCGTGAGTGATAATATGCACAAAATAGTGCGATGCACAAAACAGCGCGAGTGATAAACTGCACAAAACAGTGCGCTACGCAAAACAGCGCTAGCGATAAACTGCAGAAAACAGTGCGACGCGCAAAACAGCGCTAGTGATAAACAGCATAAAACAGTGCGACGCGCAAAACAGCGCTAGTGATAAACTGCACAAAACAGTGCGACGCGCAAAACAGCGCGAGTGATAAACTGCACAAAACAGTGCGATGCGCAAAACAGCGCGAGTGTAAACTGCACAAAACAGTGCGCTGCGCAAAACAGCGTGAGTGATAAACTGCACAAAATAGTGCGATGCCCGAAACAGCGCGAGTGATAAACTGCACAAAACAGTGCGCTGCGCAAAACATCGCTAGTGTTAAAATGCACAAAACAGTGCGATGCGCAAAACAGCGCGAGTCTAAACTTCACAAAACAGTGCGCTGCGCAAAACAGCGCGAGTGTAAACTGCCCAAAACAGCGCGATGCGCAAAACAGCGCGAGTGTAAACTGCACAAAACAGCGCGAGTGTAAACTGCACAAAATAGTGCACTGCGCAAAACAACGCGAGTGGTAAACTGCACAAAACAGTGCAATGCCCAAAACAACGCGAGTTATAAACTCCACAAAACAGTGCAATGCCCAAAACAACGCGAGTTATAAACTGCACAAAACAGTGCGCTGCGCAAAACAGCGCGAGTGATAAACTGCACAAAACAGTGCGATGCGCAAAACAGCGCGAATGTAAACTGCACAAAATAGTGCACTGCGCAAAACAGCGCTAGTGATAAACTGCACAAAACAGTGCGACGCGCAAAACAGCGCTAGTGATAAACTGCACAAAACAGTGTGACGCGCGAAACAGCACGAGTGATAAACTGCACAAAACAGTGCAATGCGCAAAACAGCGCGAGTGTAAACTGCACAAAATAGTGCACTGCGCAAAACAGCGCTAGTGATAAACTGCACAAAACAGTGCGACGCGCAAAACAGCGCTAGTGATAAACTGCACAAAACAGTGTGACGCGCGAAACAGCACGAGTGATAAACTGCACAAACAGTGCAATGCGCAAAACAGCGCGAGAGTGATAAACTGCACAAAACGGTGCGATGCCCAAAACAGCGCGAGTGATAAACTGCACAGAACAGTGCGCTGCGCAAAACAGCGCGAGTGATAAACTCCACAAAACAGTGCAATTCCCAAAACAACGCTAGTTATAAACTGCACAAAACAGTGCGCTGCGCAAAACAGCACGAGTGATAAACTGCACAAAACAGTGCGACGCGCAAAACAGCGCGAATGTAAACTGCACAAAACAGTGCGCTGCGCAAAACAGCGCTAGTGATAAACTGCACAAAACAGTGCGACGCGCAAAACAGCGCCAGTGATAAACTGCACAAAAATAGTGCGACGTGCAAAACAGCGCGAGTGATAAACTACACAAAACAGTGCGATGCGCAAAACAGCGGGAGTGTAAACTGCACAAAACAGTGCGGTGCGCAAAATAGCGCGAGTGTAAACTGCACAAAACAGTGCGATGCCAAAACAACGCGAGTGATAAACTGCACAAAATAGTGCGCTGCGCAAACCAGTGCTAGTGATAAACTGCACAAAACAGTGCGATGCGCAAAACAGCGCGAGTGATAAACTGCACAAAATAGTGCGATGCACAAAACAGCGCGAGTGATAAACTGCACAAAACAGTGCGCTGCGCAAAACAGCGCTGGTGATAAACTGCACAAAACAGTGCGACGCGCAAAACAGCGCGAGTGATAAACTTCACAAAATAGTGCGATGCGCAAAACAGCGCGAGTGTAAACTGCACAAAACAGTGCGCTGTGCAAAACAGCGCTAGTGATAAACTGCACAAAATAGTGCGATGACCGAAACAGCGCGAGTGATAAACTGCACAAAACAGTGCGCTGCGCAAAACATCGCTAGTGTTAAAATGCACAAAACAGTGCGATGCGCAAAACCGCGCGAGTCTAAACTTCACAAAATAGTGCGCTGCGCAAAACAACGCGAGTGTAAACTACACAAAACAGTGCGATGCGCAAAACAGCGCGAGTGTAAACTGCACAAAATAGTGCACTGCGCAAAACAACGCGAGCGATAAACTGCACAAAATAGTGCGATGCCCAAAACAGCGCGAGTGTAAACTGCACAAAACAGTGCGCTGCGCAAAACAGCGCTAGTGATAAACTGCACAAAATATTGCGATGCGCAAAACAGCGCGAGTGTAAACTGCACAAAACAATGCGCTGCGCAAAACAGCGCGAGTGATAAACTGCACAAAACAGTGCGACGCGCAAAACAGCGCGAGTGTAAACTGCACAAAACAGTGCGCTGCGCAAAAAAGCGCGAGTGATAAACTACACAAAACAGTGCAATGCCGAAAACAGCGCGAGTTATAAACTGCACAAAACAGTGCGCTGCGCAAAACAGCGCGAGTGATAAACTGCACAAAACAGTGCGCTGCGCAAAACAGCGCGAGTGTAAACTGCACAAAACAGTGCGACGCGCAAAACATCGCGAGTGTAAACTGCACAAAACAGTGCGATGCGCAAAACAGCGCAGGTGTCAACTGCACAAAACAGTGCGCCGCGCAAAACAGCGCGAGTGAGAACCGGCACAAAATAGTGCGACGCGCAAAACTGCGCGGGTGTAAACTACACAAAACAGTGCGCCGCGCAAAACAGCGCGAGTTATAAACTCCACAAAACAGTGCGATGCGCAAAACAGCGCGCGTGTAAACTGCACAAAACAGTGCGCTGCGCAAAACAGCGCGAGTGTAAACTGCACAGAACAGTGCGCTGCGCAAAACAACGCGAGTGATAAACTGCACAAAACAGTGCGCTGCGCATTACAGCGCTAGTGATAAACTGCACAAAATAGTGCGATGCGCAAAACAGCGCTAGTGATAAACTGCACAAAACAGTGCGATGCGCAAAACAGCGCGAGTGTAAACTGCACAAAACAGTGCGCTCCGCAAAACAGCGCGAGTGTAAACTGCACAAAAAGTGCGCAGCGCAAAACAGTGCGGGTGATAAACTGCACAAAACAGTGCGATGCCCAAAACAATGCGAGTGATAATCTGCACAAAATAGTGCGCTGCGCAAAACAGTGTTAGTGTAAACTGCACAAAAGAGTGCGCTGCGCAAAACAGCGCGAGCGATAAACTGCACAAAATAGTGCGATGCCCAAAACAGCGCGAGTGATAAACTGCACAAAACAGTGCGCTGCGCAAAACAGCGCGAGTGTAAACTGCACAAAAGAGTGCGCTGCGCAAAACAGCGCGAGTGATAAACTGCACAAAACAGTGCGACGCGCAAAACAGCGCGAGTGTAAACTGCACAAAACAGTACGCCGCGCAAAACAGCGCGAGTTATAAACTGCACAAAACAGTGCGATGCGCAAAACAGCGCGAGTGTAAACTGCACAAAATAGTGCGTTGCGAAAAACAGCGCGGGTGATAAACTGCACAAAATAGTGCGACGCGCAAAACAGCGCGAGTGTAAACTGCACAAAACAGTGCGCTGCGCAAAACAGCGCTAGTTATAAACTGCACAAAACAGTGCAATGCCCAAAACAACGCGAGTTATAAACTCCACAAAACAGTGCAATGCCCAAAACAACGCGAGTTATAAACTGCACAAAACAGTGCGCTGCTGTCACAACCCTAACCTGCCCCTAAAAGTTTGGGCATGACCTAAGCAGAAACAGACAGAATAACCTATTCGGTATAACATTTGGGGGCCTGAGCGGAAGCATTAAATTTAAAATGACATCTAGAAATATCCATTGAGCAACTATCAACAAGCCAGGACCATCTAACATTGAACATAAAGTAACATGCACACAAAATGAGGTTACATAAACATTTACAATCCAGCCCAGGTCTTAGGCATACAAAACAATAAATACATATCCCTGACCAACAATGTGGGTACCAAAAATTACATATACAAAGTAAACTGGTCTAGTACGTAAGGGTTTCCTCCAGTGCCTGGTTATCCTTAGGCTGACAAAAATGCATGAAGTGTGCTAGAACGGCTCCTCAAGTTGGTTCCTACAGAATCAGACAAAATTACAGAATGAGACAAGCTCAGTGAATAGTAGTACATAATAATAAAATCACAATGTACAATGGTGTATGTACACAAAATCAAATACAGGGATAACAGATTGGCCTCTTCGCCCAGATAGCCTATCGGCACAGATAGCCTTTCGGCACAACAGGTAGCCTTGCGGCACAACAGGTAGCCTTGCGGCACAACAGGTACATAGATACGGTTCCCACTTTTCGTTTCCAGATCGATATATAAGTACAATCATGTCTTACAGAACAAATACATAATTATATATGTAATGCACTATTACTCACAGTGTTGTGGCGGCGCACTAGTTCCTTCTGGAGTGTGCCCTGTACACAATATACTAATAAATTAGTATCCTTTCCTTTCGAACCCTTAACAGTCATTCCATATGCCAATACAGTTTTATGGATACGAATATCACTATCATAAACTTATCAGAAAAATATTCTAATAACACCAAAGAGTCAAACACGAAAAACTAAACAAAACATATTTTCTTGCTGGAACAGTCCTCCGCTCGAGCGTAACTTTGTCCGCTCGAGCGGACAGTGTAGTGCTACCAAAAATGCTGGATGGTCGATTTTTACGCTCGAGCGTACATCTTCCCCGCTCGAGCGGACAGGGTAAATTTCAGAAAACTTGCTGAGAGGTGTATTTTCCCGCTCGAGCGGCCCTGACCCCCGCTCGAGCGGACGTCGACCCAAATTCAGGGCAGCCCGATTTTCATCCCAAAATCATTAATCAAAACCATTTTTTCATGAAATCAAGAGTTGAATTCATGCAATACATCCACTTAACAACACCAAAACATGAATCCAAGCTTAATCATGCCAATTTGACCCAAGTTAAAGGCTTCAACAAGCCAACACTTGCACAAACTTCATTCTAATTCCAAGCTCTTTAAACATATCACATAATCTCAACATATTGACATGGAATGATGCTATAGAGCAAGAATTAAAGTATAATTTCACCATCAAACTAAATCAAAATGGCAACATAACCAAGTAGTAAGAACCCTTAATAGATCAAACATAGATCCTTCTTGAATCAACCACAAACATGGCATAGGGTGCAACTCTTGAGTAGCTAAAACAAGAAACTTGAGTTACCTTTGAGTAAATCACACAATTTCAACAAGTTGATAGGCTTCCTTGGTGACCCACGAATTTTCCCCCAATTCTCTTCTCCTTCCTCTCCTATTTCCTCACCCAAAAGTGATCCACGTTTTTGATCTTTTGGGGTCAAACAAAACTTAGAGATAAATATAATATAAGGCTCATATAAGACGAAACTGAATCGCTTTAGGGTGCCGAAATGAAAATTCTACAGAAAATCCCATTATAGCTTAAAAATCATGTAGATTCCAAATATCAAATCAATTTCTGCAAATTAAATCTCTAAGGTGCTCAATTTCCATTTTAAGTGATTCAAGTGTAACAGATAAGTTCTAATTCAACAGATAGAAACTCACATTTCTAAGTTCCATGCACTTTTACTATACTTTCACATAGATTTTCACAATAAACATTCAAAGACACAAAACAGAAGATTGAAAAGATAACAGAATCAGATACGAGGGTCGGGGTATTACAGCTGCGCAAAACAGCGCGAGTGATAAACTGCACAAAACAGTGCGACGCGCAAAACAGCGCGAATGTAAACTGCACAAAACAGTGCGCTGCGCAAAACAGCGCTAGTGAAAAACTGCACAAAACAGTGCGACGCGCAAAATAGCGCTAGTGATAAACTGCACAAAACAGTGCGACGCGTAAAACAGCGCGAGTGATAAACTGCACAAAACAGTGCGATGCGCAAAACAGCGCGAGTGTAAACTGCACAAAACAGTGCGCTGCGCAAAACAGCGCGAGTGGTAAACTGTACAAAACGGTGCGATGCCCAAAACAGCGCGAGTGATAAACAGCACAAAACAGTGCGCTGCGCAAAACAGCACTAGTGTTAAAATGCACAAAACAGTGCGATGCGCAAAACAGCGCGAGTCTAAACTTCACAAAACAGTGCGCTGCGCAAAATAGCGCGAGTGTAAACTGCACAAAACAGCGCGAGTGTAAACTGCACAAAATAGTGCACTGCGTAAAACAGCGCGAGCGATAAACTGCACAAAATAGTGCGATCCCAAAACAGCGCGAGTGGTAAACTGCACAAAACAGTGCGATGCGCAAAACAGCGCGAGTGATAAACTGCACAAAATAGTGCGATGCACAAAACAGCGCGAGTGATAAACTGCACAAAACAGTGCGCTGCACAAAACAGCGCTAGTGATAAACTGCACAAAACAGTGCGACGCGCAAAACAGCGCGAGTGATAAACTGCACAAAATAGTGCGATGCGCAAAACAGCGCGAGTGTAAACTGCACAAAACAGTGCGCTGTGCAAAACAGCGCTAGTGATAAACTGCACAAAAAAGTGCGATGACCGAAACAGCGCGAGTGATAAACTGCACAAAACAGTGCGCTGCGCAAAACATCGCTAGTGTTAAAATGCACAAAACAGTGCGATGCGCAAAACCGCGCGAGTCTAAACTTCACAAAACAGTGCGCTGCGCAAAACAGCGCGAGTGTAAACTGCACAAAACAGTGCGATGCGCAAAACAGCGCGAGTGTAAACTGCACAAAATAGTGCACTGCGCAAAACAGCGCGAGCGATAAACTGCACAAAATAGTGCGATGCCCAAAACAGCGCGAGTGGTAAACTGCACAAAACAGGGCGCTGCGCAAAACAGCGCTAGTGATAAACTGCACAAAACAGTGCGATGCGCAAAACAGCGCGAGTATAAACTGCACAAAACAGTGCGCTGCGCAAAACAGCG
>JAPPVO010001086.1:0-19519 GCA_030407325.1 Camellia japonica | reverse complement strand
GAGATAGCCGGGGCAGTTGCCCTTGAACCTCAACTAAGCGCCCCTGGACCAAGCCCCCCTGGTTTTGCGCCATTGAACTATCCGATGGTGTCAGTGGAGCAGATAATGGCTGCTCAATCTGATATTGAGGCCAATTATTATACATTAAGGTCATGTGTTGAGACCATGACTGCGGTCAACAACCTGTCGCACCGGCTTCAGAGTAGAATAAATGAGGTGCAGCAGGTAAAAGCCCAACTGGCTCTGCTCCAGAGCATGTATACGGATGCCCGAGCAGAGATATGTGTGCTGAAGGCAGAAAATAAGGAACTGAAGCGGAAGGCCACCGTGATGCTCAGATTTGGAGGGCCGCCACATGTGACGGTTGAGGAGCAACGGGAAGTTAACGTGCTCGGTGGCGTGGGAAATACGGAGGCAGCACCGGCAAGGGACGCCCAAGACAAAGGCAAGAAGAAGAGAACAGCTGAAGAGGCGAAGAAGTGAGGCCGGTTGTTTGTGGTGGTTATGGGTTGTGGTTTTTTTTTTTTTTTTTTTTTTGTGTAAAATGGTGATCGGGTTTGATCCCCGGCATGAATAAAATAAGGTTGGTGACATTACTGCAATTGCTTTCTCTTTTTGGATGACCCAGATTTCTTTTTCTGAGTATTCCAATTCTTGGAGAAGAAATCAAAGCCAAATGAATAATACAACCGTAGGTGGGACCCAATGTTGCTACCATTGCACGTGGTGGCAATTTCCACAACCAGCTCAAATGAAAACCATGGGCCATGAACCAACACAAAAGTGGGTGGTATCGCCAGTGGTCATCTTGCGGAGCCACCGATTAGACGGTGCTTTATTGCTCCTTCAGGTATGGGTTCTCCGTGATTCCGCTGCTGGTGTAACCAGTCACAGATGATGGGGATAGGGATACCAAATTGCATAGGAAGGTCCTTCTTCCATGATGACGACGATGATGATGAAGTTGAAGAGGATTTTGTGTTTGGAGATGTAGCTAGCTTCATGGGATCACAGACCATGAATGCAAGATTGCCTTGCACATCAAAACCAGCAAACCCAGGGCTCCAAGTTACACTGTCAGTGGACAGCTTTATGAGATTGTCCTCACTAGTAACATCAGCTTTTGCAGAAAATGAAGAAGCTAATGACCCAACAGGTCTTGTTATGAACTTCTACAAAGATTCATGTCCTCAAGCTGAAGACATCATCAAAGAACAAGTTAAGCTTCTCTACAAGCGCCACAAGAACACTGCTTTCTCTTGGCTCAGAAACATCTTCCATGACTGTGCTGTTTAGTCATGTGATGCTTCACTACTACTGGACTCAACAAGAAGGAGCTTATCTGAGAAGGAGACTGACAGGAGCTTTGGACTAAGGAACTTTAGGTACCTTGACACCATCAAAGAAGCTGTGGAGATAGAGTGCCCTGGTATATCCCTTACTCCTTTCGAAACCACGCTGAAAGTGCCGTTTCTCGATTTTCTCCGAGAACTTGAAGCTCATCAGATCGCACAACAAAAAGAAACTTTCCTACACTCTTGGTGTAAATCACTTTTCCGATTGGACTGATGAAGTTCTTCCTAATTCGAAAGACTGGAGAGTGACAGGAATAGTCAGCCCAGTCAAAGATCAAGGCCACTGCAGATCTTGCTGGACTTTCAGCACCACAGGGGCTCTGGAGGCAGCTTACAAGCAGGCATTTGGAAGGGCAATCTCTCTATCAGAACAGCAGCTTGTGGATTGTGCAGGAGCTTTTAATAACTTTGGCTGCAATGGTGGGTTACCATCCCAAGCCTTTGAGTATATCAAATACAATGGGGGTCTTGACACGGAGGAAGCATACCCTTATACTGCAAAAGATGGCGCGTGCAAATTTTCTTCTGAAAATGTTGATGTCCAAGTTCTTGACTCGGTCAACATTACCCTGGGTGCTGAAGATGAACTAAAGCATGCTGTAGCATTTGAGGTGGTGGATGGCTTCCGATCGTACAAGGATGGAGTTTACACCAGTGACACATGTGGCAAGACTCCAATGGATGTGAACCATGCTGTTCTTGCTGTTGGGTATGGAGTTGAAAATGGTATCCCATACTGGCTTATTAAGAACTCGTGGGGAGGAGAAGCGGAATAGGTTGAGGTCCGGCGGGCGGCCAAAGCGAGGTTGCCGCCCGCCGGTGAAGCGAAAATAATAGGTTCTAAACCCGCTCTGATACCATGTAGAAATTTAATGTATAGAGAAAATAGAGAATTGTATGTATTATTGATTGATTGATTTAGAATGACTATAATGACTCTCCTATATATAGGAGAGGAAGAGAATATACTAACACACTCACCTACCACACTATACACTCACCTAACACACTCACATTTACCTACCACACTAACACTCACCTACCACACTATACACTCACCTAACACACTCACAGAATCTTATTACCAGTAATAAAATTACTTGTCAATGTTATTTAAGCATTTGATCTAGTTAGGAATTATCTATTGACAAATGTGGCAAATTATAAAATTTTAAATGTTGCGAGGCAATCTACTTACTCTTAAATGGTTTTCATTCATCTAAAAATGTGGGATTACCGTATGGGAGTGTAGGGATTAGACTTCTGCTTCATTTGGGTAAGTGTTTCCAATCTGAGTATGTAATCGTGAATCACTTTCCGATTCCAATTAATTCCAAATAGTGGAATCACAAGGGCCCTAAATCATGTTCTCATTCCCCTTCAAGATTCATACCATCCAAATTGAACCTTAAGGAATTTCTTACATTTTTTAGCAAACATAGTAAGGTCTTCCTCACCTCTACATCATGATACTCTATTGTGTCCTATAGTGGCTTTTTAAGTGCAATACTCTTTGTTTTATTAGG
The DNA here is from genome assembly GCA_030407325.1 of Camellia japonica. Lineage (NCBI taxonomy): Eukaryota > Viridiplantae > Streptophyta > Magnoliopsida > Ericales > Theaceae > Camellia > Camellia japonica. The sequence goes on along the minus strand of JAPPVO010001086.1, from coordinate 16,638 downwards.
GAGAAGCAGGTCATATGTTGAGTCCATAGGTTTGGTGACAACCTATGAGCTCTTCTATCATGAAGAAATCTATGTCTTTACTCTTTCCTATAACAATTTAGCCTTGAATCGGTCAAGGGGAAGCCTCAAAACCTTCTCACAATTTTTTATTATGAAGTTGAATCTGAAGTTGATTATGGCCTCGTTTGGTAGAGTTGTGGGAAAGTGATTACAGATTATGGCATAACAGATTATGGATTATATCTTTAAACATAAGCTGTTAACCTGTTTGGTGCAACTGTAAGATTTAATCAGCCGAGTTATGTTTGGTTAAATAAACTGTAAAATAGTTTTTTGCTGTATAATGTCCTTTTTGCCCTTTCTTTTTTCTTCATTTTTTATTTATTTTCTTTTTTGTTCTTCTCTTCTTACATAGTAATTATAGTCATGTATTTATATTAATGTTCTGATTTCATTATAGTAATTATAGATATTATTTTTTATACTCATTTTAGTTTATAAATATATGAATATTAATTGATATTTTTTTAATTTATTAAAAATTGTTACAAAATATACCAATTTATTATTTTTTTTAATTTAATTTATTCAATTAATGGCTTAATTAGTATCAATTAATATAAAATTTATTTCATTAATGGCTTAATTATTATTTCATTTTTTTTATTAATATAAAAATCACAATTTTTTTTCATTAAATAATCAATTTTTAAATTTTTTTTTTTTTGGTTTAATTTATTAATTCATTTAAATTAATATCAATTCATATTCATGTATTTATATTAATGTTGTGATTTCATTACATATTATTTTCTTTATATTCATTTTAATAACAACAATTGTTATTTCATAAACATCAATTAGTTATTTAATAGAAGTTATTAAATAGAATTTATTTCATTTATTTATTTATTTTCATCAGTACTAAATTAATTTTTTTTTTTATTAAAAAAATAGTTAAATGGAGAGGACAAAGAGAGAGCCTTTGAGAGAGCAACGCCGGATCGTCACAGGAGGCTGCCTCCTTCTTCTCCATCGGCGAAGAGATTGCGAAGAAAGTGATCACAGAAGAGAGAGAAGAGATCGATCGCGCTAGGGTTTGATAGCATCACCGGTGGCACTAGGGTTTCAAATTGTCACTGGCGGCTCTAGGGTTTGAGATTGATCGCGCTAGGGTTTCAGCTCGTCACCGGCGGCGCTAGGGTTTCAAATCGTCACCGGCGGCTCTAGGGTTTCAGATCGATCGCGACAATTAGGGTTTTGCCCGTCAGTTGTGATCGCGATGGCAGAAGGTCGATAGAGAGAGAGAGAGAGAGACGTTGCCAGAAACCATAACCCTCGCCGAAAATCACCACCCTCGCCGGAAATTGCCTCTCTCTCCCTCTCTCTCGGAGTGAATAGTGTGAGAGTGTGGTTTATATACGAGGTATTTGGTCATACCGGAATTTAATGAGGGGCATTTAAGTAATTTTGTCCCTCCAAACCAACTTTCCGCTTAATCTATAATCTCCAAAGCACCCCCTCAACCACTTCAAGAAAAAGCTATTTTTCCACTTAATTTAAGCTATAATCTGATGAGTTAAGTTGCACCAAACACAATGTTTTAGCTTAAATTAAGCTAAAAGCTGAAATAAGCAGCTTTTAAGCTGCGCCAAGCACCCATCGAGTCTAGAATAAGATCGATCAGAAGTCCAGACACCCATCGAGTCTAGAATAAGATCGATTAGAAGTCCAAACTCTTGCATCTACATTCTTTAAACTTAGTGCTTAAAGCTTAGAGTTTTTGATAGTAAGGATTGAAACTTAGTGATCAAGGCTAGTTTATGTGCTTAAAGCTTAGAGTTTTTGATAGTAAGGATTGAAACTTAGTGATCAAGGCTAGTTTATGGGACGGATAACATATAAACTAGCATTAATTGCTTTTCTGTTCTTGACATTATTTTCTGTCAATTTTGTCCCATCTGAAGGGGTTTAAGCTTGGACTCACCCCTAGCATTTATCATGCAAGGTGGTATATGGCCATAGTCAACAAATAACCCAACACTCTATGCCTCAAGAAAGATCTCATGCATGCTTTCCAATATGCATAATGACTCCTATCAAGTAGTTGAGGTTTAGTTTTTAAACCACTTTCTTAGGCAAGTCTGAATCCATTGAAATGGTTTAAATGGATCTAACTCTGGGCGTTAGATTCACAAAGCGTCTCGAACACTGCTGGCCAAAGAATGTGAGATGCAAGTGTGTGTATGGTTTTTTAATGATCAAACTAGCGAAGGTTTACAGATCTGTTAGTTTATTGAATTAGAATTGTTTGTCTAAGTTTCATATGATCTTGCTGGAGGTTTGGAACTCTGTGGAGGCTAGGGCACCACAGAAATCTATTTGTGTATCTCATAATTTTATAATAGCCCTATTTCTAGGTTGATCAATATAGTTTTTCTTCAATTCCAAAACTCTACACAATGCTCAAGTAACCTTTGAGGATGCTATACTGGAAATCCAATCATTGTACATTGGTCAAGCTGCCTTTAAGCAGGCTTTGAATGGACCTCTTGGGTAGCAAACCAGGTGCCTGTCTAGCTCTTAAATTGCTCAAATGCCCTTTGATCAGGACTCTCGGATTGTCTATTCTTACATTGTTTTTCAAGAAGTAATAGTAACACAGCTAAAATTTGGTCCAATCCTGTTTCTCAATCAATGAGGTAATAAAAACACACATAATTGAAATCTGGCAAGCCTAAGTCAATTAAACCAATGAAAAACGTGTCCTAGACTAATGCTATATGCACAGTAGAGAAATTATAAAAACACATGGAGTAAACATTGTAAAGTGTCAGATGATCAATGACTCATGGATATGGTATGAGAACTGATAACATGTGTAGACAACCTAGCATAAGTTTTGTACATGGAAATCACCACCATACATCTTGAAACAAGTTCTTATTATAAAGTTTGTTCCTTGGCATACTGTTGAGTTCCTTGAGTTTTTGAACATGAAATGCCTTTTCTTTTCTTTTTTTTTCTTTTTTTTTTTTTCTTCCCTTTCTATTTTGTTTTTAATTTTTTTCCCCTTTCTTGCTTTTGTTCCTTTTTCTATTTTTCAAATAGGAATGATCTATGTTCATTAATGTGTATATGTGGTATTATCACAAATAAATAAATACTAATTAAAAATAAATGTTTGGTTGGCACTTGCATGTATTGATGTTTATAACATACATTGTTTATGAAGTAAGATCTTTCAATGTTTGCTCTTCTTTTCCTTAATAATATGGTGGAGTTCACTGGTAAATAGACCGTCTTTTTTATTTGCTTTTCATCCTTTTTCTGCATACTTATAAATGTGGAATCAATTGACAGCTTTTGGGCAGTCATCCAATAGCCCATTTGGGTCCCAATCAGTTTTTGGGCAGGCTAATAATGCAAGCAGCAATCCACTTGCTCCCAAACCCGTCAGTGGTACAAACCCTTTTGGTTCACAGACAGGGGGTTCCATTTTTGGCAGCACTTCAACTGGCGTTTTTGGTGCAACCCAATCATCATCACCTTTGACTTCCACACCAGCTTTTTGTGCTTCATCGGCTCCAGCTTTTGGTAGTTCCATGCCTGCTTTTGGAGCTTCATCAATGCCTGCTTTTGGAGCTTCATCATCATCAATTGGCAGTAAGTGCATTTAAGGAGGGTACTCCATATCCACTTCTGGTCTGATTATTTTAATTTGATATATGATTAGGCAAAATCTATAAGGCATAGTCTATAGCTTCTTTGGGAATGTGTTAGCATCCTTGCCCTAGGCAATGGAGTGTCAGTTATGTTATGACAATATACATTGATTTTCAGATGTTTTATTGTTCTTTTAGTCATTATTTTCCATCAATCCCTTTCTTAACCGTTCGATACGGGGAAGTGGAAATGGTTTTTAGGTGGAATATGTACTCCCTATGAGTTTGACATTCGAATTTTTCATTATAAATAATTTTACTTGATTAGACTTGGGTCATTGATTCCTTGGCTTGATTTAAATGCAATGTTGGGGGTGATAAAGCCCGAGGAGTATGATTTAGGAGTTATTGCCCACACACTAAGTTCTTCTTTGAATTGCGATTTTTTGGGAGAGCCTGTGACTTTCTCCTAGTAATATTGTCACTAAGCAAATATTTCGTTTCCTTTTGCAATATGAATAAAATAATGCCTAATAACCCCAAAGGAGATTTCTATGTTTGAACAGCTTATTTTTCTTTTACTTCTAATTTGTATGAATATTTTCTTGGGTGCTTTATACCAGCCTTCTTCTTGCTTTGATATACTTATTATTTTTGTAGTCATTAAATTATTATTACATCAACAACTGACATTTTTATGTAACTTATTTAATGGTCATTGTCAATTGAACATGCTGATCTTTATGGTTTGCTAATGATGAATTTGGCATTTTTGAATCCTTTATGCACAATATTCTTTTACTTGGATAGGACTAGTCTTGGTGAGCGAAAAGCTTGATTTAACTCCTACCGTGGAGAAATTGATCTGGACAAGTGGGGTCTGGCAGTTATTTGTTACATATTCAACTGGTTCTATTTCAATTTGTCTTCTGTTTTTTTGGAGCTACCATGTACAGCACTCTCTCTTTGTAGCACGTTATGCTGAGCAAACAATTTGTTTCTCCTTCCGAGTGTTTAAAGGGAATATAGACTGAATACACCAAAAAAATTTATTTCTTTATTCTTTCTTGGGGGACTTACGTGTTGGTCCTACTAAATGGACTTATTGTTCAATAGGTCCTATAATAATTAATGACATTTTTCATCATATACTATGAAAAAACGTCACTAATTGTTAATTTTCAGCGACAGTTTGAAAATTGTCACAAAAAATGTCACTAAATTATAAGTTTTAGTGACAGTTTAAAAAAATTGTCATAAAAAAAGTCACTAATTTTGAACTTTCAATTATAGTTTGAAAAATTCATCACACAAAAATGTCACTAATTGTAAGTTTTAGCGACAATTTATAAAAATCATGAAAAAAGTCACTAATTGTCAATTTTTTGCGACATGTAAAAAATCATCACAAAAAATTATTTTTAGCAACGATTGTACTAGGACTAATTTTCAATAGGATTTGATGGGAATTAAGTCTAACTATTCCTGTGTTGCACATTGTCTATTAGTGTTGTTTTTATACACATAATTAAGTTCTCTCATTTTCAATTATTCATATGGCATTTTTTTCCCCCATCTTGTTCTATCCTGTGACCAATGCATTCTGGATTTGTATTGAACTGACTACGCTTAATCTCTTTATTTATTATGGAAACATAGGTTCTTCTGTTTTTGGACAGAATTCTGTTTTCGGTGGCTTTGGGTCCAGTACTACCCAAACAAGTCCTTTTGGAAGCACATTCCAACAATCACAGCCGGCATTTGGGAGCAGCTTATTTGGTTCTTCTACTCCTTTTGGTGCATCAAGTCAACCTACATTTGGCACTTCTACCACTCCAACTTTTGGTTCAACTAGCACTCCTTCCTTTGGTGCCACAAGCTCCCCAGGTTTTGGTGCTACAAGCGCACCAGCCTTTGGTAGCACGGGTACTACATTTAGTGTCTCAAATGCCCCTGTATTTGGATCTGGGGGAGCATTTGGGGCTTCAAGCACTCCTGTATTTGGATCATCAAGCACCCCAGCATTTGGCGCATCCAGCAGTCCAGTATTTGGCACATCAAGCAGTCCAGCATTTGGTGCTTCAAGTACGCCTGCTTTTGCTGCTTCTAGTGCACCATCCTTTAGTTTTGGTTCCAATCCAGCATTTAGCCAATCAACTTCTGCATTTGGAAGCAGCCCATTTGGTACTTCTCCATTTGGTGAGGTTTTCTTTCTCTCTTCTTCTTGTTCATTTTGTTGTTGTAATGTTTACAGTGGATACATTTTGGACTTTCAATGTTTTTTCTTGAAGAGCTTTGCATGTTGTAAAGTGAGGGATTTTAGTGTCTTATGGCTCATGCTTTTTAATTTGCTCTGATTTTGCTGAAACTTTGTTTCATCATGAACTTCATGCAGGAGCCCAGGCTACAACTCCAACATTTGGGCAGCCTGCTTTTGGGGGTCAACGAGGGGGAAGTAGGGTGGCTGCTTATACACCAACAGCTGAGTTAGATAGTGACTGTGGTACACTGCCTGTTGGAAAGCTGGAGTCAATATCAGCCATGCCAGTCTACAAAGACAAAAGCCATGAAGAACTGAGATGGGAAGACAATCAGTTGGGTGATAAAGGTATATTCTCTCTTCCACATCTTATTTATTTTTTGAAAGAACTAAAGTTGGTTAAAATCCCAAAAATGCCGGAGGACCAACTCCTGCTGGCCAGACTGCTGGTGCAATTGGATTTGGTTCTTCTAACACGCAGTCAAATCCTTTTGCTTCTTCATCGGCATTTGGTCAGTCATCTGCGAATCCCTTTTCATCATCGACATCTTCCAACCCATTTGCTCCGAAAACTCCTGCCTTTGGTAGTACAGGCTTTGGATCCTTATCTACTCCTGTCTTCGGTTTTTCACCCTTTGGTGCTTCATCCACTTCCAACCCTTTTGGGTCAATTTCATCTGCAACAACTTCCATATTTGGTGCATCAGCAGCTCCTGCATTTGGAGCGAGTTCCTCACCATCGCTTTTTGGTTCATTAGGCTCCTCTGCTTTTGGATCATCAACGTCTATATTTGGCTCTGCATCAGCTCCAGGAACAGCATCAGCGTCTGGATCTGAGCTACATCATTGGCTTTGTAATTCATGAATCTTGGGATATAATTCACATTTGCTATTTGAAACTGAGAAAGTAAATGTAATGTAGCAACATAATATAGTAACATGCTTGCACTTTAACAATTAAATTCCTTTCACTTGGTTGATCACCAATTGGGAATCTCCAAATATATCAACTGCATGAGCCTATATTCAATAAGTATTTCAAGTCCCATTACCAAAGCTTCATACTCAGCTTGGTTGGTGGAACAAGTAGCTTTATCAATTCTGAAACCATGTGTGGTTTCTATTCCCTGTGGTGACTTAATTACAACACCAATTCCGACTAGACTGTTGGCTTTTGATCCATCGAACTACATTTGCTATGGCTCTACATCAATAGTGCCAAGTTCTATTATCTCTTAGCTTTCTATTTGACATGGATGATCAACCAAAAAGTTAGTCAAAACCTATCCTGTTACTGCCTTTTGGGGAACATATTCCAAGTGGAATTCTAATAAAGCTAAAATCCATTTGTCAATTCTTCCTCTTAACATGGGTCTCGATAACATGTATTTAACCAAATCTGTAGTTGCAATTACCAAGACAACAGTAGGCAAAAGATAATATCTTAATTTCATTGCTGCAAAATACATTGCTAAACACAACTTTTCTGCTGTTGAGTATTTACATTCGCAAGAATTTAAAAACTTACTAAGGTAATATATTGCTTGTTCCTTACCTTCTTCATTGTCCTGAGCTAGAAAAACTCCCAGTGAATCTTCTATTGCAGCAATATATAGCTTCAGAGGTCTGTCTCTCCTTGGTGGCATCAATACTGGAGGCTTGGCCAAGTAGGCTTTGATTCCTTCGAAAGCAGCTTTATGTTCTGCTGTCCACACAAATTCTTCTTCATTTTTTGACTTTAATAAAGAAGAAAACACTTTAGTTTTCCCAGCAGGGTTAGAAATAAACCTTCAAAGAAAATTAATCTGACCAAGGATTTTTTGCAATTCTTTCTTACTTGATGGAGGTTTGGCCTCAATGATGGCTTTGGCTTTGTTCTGATCAATCTGTATTCCCTTCTTGTGTACTATATACCCCAAGAAGTTTCTAGCAAGTACACCAAAAGCACATTTGAGAGGATTGAGTTTCAGCCTGAACTCTTTCATTCTTTCGAAGGCTGCTGTCAAGTGAACCAGATGCTCCTCCATAGACTGGGATTTAACAACAATGTCATCAATATAACATTCTAAGTATTCACCAATAAGATCATGGAAGATAGTGTTCATTGCCATCTAGTATGTTGCTCCAGTATTCTTCAATCAAAATGGCATGTTAACCCATTCGAATGTGCCAATGTTTCTAGGACACCTGAAAGCTGTCTTGTGAACATCCTCCTCTGCTATGTAGATCTGGTTGTAGCCAAAATGTCCATCCATCATAGACAAAATCACGTGTCCTGCTGAACTCTCCACCAATAAATCAACTATAGGCATGGGGTACTTATCTTTTGGAGTTGCCAAATTCAGGTTTTTGAAATTAATGCATACCCTCAATTTGCCATTCTTTTTTATCACAGGCACAATATTGGACAACCATTTAACATACCTGGTTGTTCTGATGAAGCCTGCTTTACGGAGCCTAACAATCTCCTCTTTCACATTTTGAACCCCTTCAGGGCTTATCCGTCTTGGTTTCTGCTTGTGTGGCTTAAAATTAGGCTTCATTGGGAGCCTATGTTCCACTAATGACCTATCCAACCCAGGCAACTCATTATAAGATCAAGCAAAACAATCTTTATATCGTTTCAGGACAACCAACAACTGGTTCCTGTCAATAGAATCCAACCAAGCATTGATGTAGGTGGGTTGTTATATTGAACCTTCCCCCAGGTTGACTTGTTCCAAGGGATCTTGCACTTGAACACTCACTGATGCTTTCCCTTTGACTTATTCTACCTTCGAAGTAACCCTTTCATCTTGTTCTACTCCCACCCTATCTGATTCAACATCTTTACTCTCTTTTTCATAGACAAAATCTGTCCATAGAGCCTCTTCTTCCTGTATTTCATGGACTTTAGTTTCAATGTCCAATGCACAATACTTACTAAGAACCAAAGGTCTGGCTTTTTGTTGCCCCTGACTATAGCCAATCACCATGACTTCTTTCTTTTCCTCCTACACCTTCTGGACTATTTTTTCTATGTCCAATGTTGAAAATTTAATTAAGGCCAAGGGTCTGGCTTCTTGATCTTGATCCTTTTGTTTACAACCAGGCATCATTGGCATCTTTGATGATGAACTCCTCATCAGCAGTTTCTTGTACTAGATGCTTCATGTGTGCGACTTCCTCATCAGCCGTTACTTCGGCTGTTACATCAGACTTCCTTAGTACACTAAGTGGTATCACCTCTTTAGTGTATAATTTGGCTTTTGCAAAATCTGCACAGGTAATAAAGGGTCGTGGATCTGCATCGATCTCCTCTGTTTCCCCGTTGCTTATTGCTATCATTATCTTCTGATGCAAAGAAGAAGGCACATGTTTGTTTATGTGGATCCAATACCTGCCAAGCAAAGCATTATATTTGGCATTGTTGTCTATGACAAAAAATGCTGTCATGCAGTCTCTGATTCCCACACTCAGGTTGATAGGCAGAATGCCTTGAGCCATCTTCTTGTCTCTAGCAAAACCAGCAATGGTAGTGCTTGTTGGTATTAACTTGGGATTTTTTTTTCCCAACTTCTTCAAGGAGGATCATGGAAGTAGGTTCACTGCTGCCCCATTGTCCACTAGTACTCTGCTTATTTCTATTCCATTGAAATAAGCCGTAATGTACAGGGGCTTAACATGTTGGATCATGGATATTGTAGGGTATTCGAAGGGGTATGAGAAGTTAATGCTTACCTCTTCACTCTCTTCATCAGTTTCTATGGGCCTGGCCACCTCAAATTCATCTTGAACCATGCTGGTTTGTGAATCCTCACTGGAGACTGGAATGTGATCACCCTCTTGGCCCTCTTGGTTCTCTTCCTCAGCTTGAAACTCCTGAGGCATAAACCATATTAACTGGCATTGGAGGAAATGAGCCAAATTGTATTACTGGCTGTGTTTGCTCTCCTTCCATGTTGGTTTTCTCTGATGCTTGGGAAGCATCTTCCATACTGCATTCTGGTACCTCAGTACTAGCAGGTTCCGTCGAAGCAGTTTGTTGGTGGTCAACCTCTATTGGCTTTTCGACCATGAAGGTCTATTCAACCATAAAAGCTTCGAACATTTCCTCTTCGGCCAATACCTTTTCTTGGCCTGGTTCAATTCCTTCATATGTCTCATCATCACTCTCCATCAAGGCCTTTTCGAGGCCTGATAGACTGGACTTCTCTTTGGCTCTTAGTTTAGCATGAACTTTGGCCAATTATTCCTTGCTGGCACCCTTTTTAATCTTAGGACCAAGCTTTAAACCTTCTCCTTCTCCTGTCTGGCCTCTTGACAGGGCCAAGGAAGTACTTTCTCCATTCTCCTTCAAATCTCTTTGGTATTGAATGTACCTTCGCTGGATTTTCCTTATCTGAGACCTAGAGATTGCATGAACCATATCTGGTTCCCTTGTCTTTGGGTTTTTCAGTAATACCTAGTTATTTGGGCTACCAAAGGGTGCTTGATCATCTTTTCCTTTCCTCCAAAAACCCTTGGCATCTCTTTAGGTTTGTTTTGCTTGACAAACCAATCAGGCATCCCTGGCACCCATGTACCTATGACTTCGGTTGTTGGGATTGCCATTCTTGTCTTTGAAGCTATCTTCGAAGGCCAATCATTGGCTCTGGTGCCTTGTTTTGAGCCAAATTCAGGCTTTCTTTCAGGCTGGCTGACTGTCTTGTAGTAGTTATGTGGCCTGATCTCATGCAGAGGCCTCTTACCCCTTGACAAATTCCTAGTGTCTGGAAGATGCAGCCAAGGGTGGCTACTGCCTAGTACCAATTGGAAATGGCCTCCTACCATAAGTGTTGGCTGGCCCATGGTCTCTTTGCACATCTTTGTAGTGTTGCTTCCCATCAATTGGGAGTCCCCTCAGTCATTCGTAACTCAACCTACATCTAGGACACATTCTCTGCATTACAGCTGCTTCGAGGGAGTCATCATCCAATGCTCCTTCACTGGAGCCATCCCTTTGACCTACAAAACTTTGTCCACTAGCTAGTGAACCTTTTGTGTTATTCTTGAAGGTAGCCTGGCTAGCAACATGCATTTGCACATTGACTTCTTCTAATTCCTTCAAAGAGAGCTTCTGGAAATCTGATATACCAACATTAGTTGCTGCCTCTCCAATTTCTGGAAATGGGTAAGTATCAATTACCATGGGCTTTTCAGTCTTGGTTGGAAATTTCAGTCTCCCTTTCCGAATTTGTTCTTGGATCCTGTCTCGAAAAACAGTGCAGTTTTCGTTAAGTGGGACTAAGAATTATGCCATTTGCAATACAATTTTCCTTTTAGTTCTTCAGAAGTTGGGATCTTAACTCCCTTAGGCAACTTTAAGAAATGTGCTGTTAGCAAATGATCAAACATGTCATCTGTTTTTGTTATATCAAAAGAATATTTCCTATGAAGGTCCTTCCTTTTAAATTGTTGGTCAATTGTAGTATCTTTTTGAATTAATGCTTCATAGGTCATAGGTTCTTTTCCTATCATCTCTGCTACATCAATCTCAAAGTTAGGGTCCCTATAATAGGTCCTATAGGATGCATTGCTTCGGTCTTGTTCTTCTTCAAGTAAGGTTTCATATCTAGAAACTTTATAAGTAAGTTCCACTAGATCTCAAAACTCTATTGAATCAAACTTCTTTCGAAGCCTAAATTCTAGCCAATTTTGGGCCAATCTAACAAATTCAGGGTCGGGTAAAACGACCCTACATTTGTTACGTGCTCTTTTAAATCTGGCAATGAATTGAGCAGCCTTCTCATTAGGCCTTTGGCTCAATCTTGCCAAGCCTGCCATAGAAACCTCAGGTCTTGTTTGAAAAAACTGGGCATGATACACTTCCTCCATTTGTTGCCAAGTTTGAATAGAACCGGGTGTAAGATTCGCATACCAGACAAAAGCTGCCCCAATTAGAGAATTTGGAAAAAGCCGTAGTTTCATATAATCATTATTGGAAAACCCGCCACATTGGATTGTAAATCTGACAATGTGTTCAATGGTTGACTGGTTTCCATTCCCATAAAAAATGGCAAAATCTGGTATTCTATATCCCCTTGGGTACTCATGCAGCCTATCTACCCATTCTGGGTAAGGCTTTCTATAGACATGAGTCTGGACCCCCCGAGTCACGGGTTCATTGATTTCTCTTACTACATCTGCAATGTGGTCTCTAGGTACCATATTTCGTGCTAATTGAGCCACTATTGGGGGAGCAAACACTGGATTTGGAGGAACCACTTGTGCTTAGGGTCCCCTTGGTCCAAGCAAAGGCATATTTGGAACTGGTTGTCCCTATTGTGCTTGGTAAGCCTAAGGATATGGCTGATCCCTTTGGGCAGGTGCCTGGCCTACAAGAGGGAACCACTGGAGGAGGAGCAAGCATTGTTTCTCTTCCAATTGTAGGAATCCCATCCAACCCCCAGGTGTAACTTCGAACATGGGATTAGTATATGCCTTTCCATTTCCTTGTGTTGACCCTATTCCACCAATATTTATGGCTTCGTAGGTAGGTATTGACATGTTCTAACCTGTTGGCATTCTAGGAAGAGGCTCATACCATGACTGAGGACTGGTACTAGTCTTTCAGGTGTTTGACTACTGGTTTGACCATTGTCTTGCCCATTATTTTGTATAGGCTGTCTATTTCGAGCCAATTGTTGCCGAAGCAGATTTATGTTTTCTTCAGCTTGTCTAATGATGGGTGGTTGATATGTATGCATTCGATCCAAAAGGATACTGCCCACCGCTCCATTGTATACATTAACTGTTGTCCCATAATATCCACTAAACCTCCCCATTGATTAACTGGTGGTGTGGATGAGACAGTCGAAGGGCCAGCTTCTTGGCCTTGCCCAATATTCTAGACTTGGGTTGTATACCCTGAAGTAATAATTTCTTCAACCAACTGTGGAGGATTGTTTGAAGCAAACACATTTTCAGGATGTGACTTAACATTTTCTTTGATATTCGCTCCTACACCTTCTTCGAGGTGGTCATTTTCTCCTCTTGCTTGATGTCTAGCCATTTTTAATGGTCCCACTGGGCGTGCAAAAAATATATGTTGGCTTTTTTGGCTTTCGAAGGTTAATAATGTAATTTTAATCGTGCCAGCAAAGATCAATAAGTCCTTACAAAAATTTTAAATGCCAACCAATTGTCAGACGATTGTGTTGAAGTTCTTTCAACCTCAATGAAGAGGACTTTTACTGGTGGCTTTACTTAGGAGAAAATTAAAGATATTGACAATAATGATGGACAAAAACAGTTTCACTAACTCAATTTCATTATTTAATAAGAACGTACAATGATACCTTTGCACTTCCACAGTCTCGAAAGGTTTTACAGCAACAGACTACTTGGAACTATTCCTAAAAATTGAAGTGCAGTACAGGAATTGAAGAACTGGAACGTAAAAACTGGAAAGAAAAATGTAAAGTAAATAACTGGTTTCTGGGTCTGAGTTCCCCTCCTTTTCTGTTGGTCTTCTTTTCTATTTATACCCTCTAATGGTAACCGGCGAAGTGGTCTTCTAACCATCGAAATGCCCTTCCACGATCACTGGTCATGGCCTTGACCAGTTTGCTTCCACTACGCCATTCTTGCAGTTGGACTTCCCTCTTGAATTTGAATTTGAATCGTGAGTAACTGTTAGGCCACGTCACCTTGCGCCTTCTAACTACTCCAATACTACGCAGATCCATTGTTACCAATATAAATTGACATGTGTCTGTCGTTGACTGGAGACTTGCATTAACTCCCCAAACTATCCTTTACGAGCCACGTGTTAAGCTGCGATTGGCTCATACAAAATATGTAGCCAACAAAAATGAACATGATGATTGTTCTCCCAAATTTGGCTAATACTTAAAAGATTAAATTTCAAACACTAAACATATAATACATTCTCTAGTCTAGGAAGACTACATGGAATGGTTGTGCCTTTTCCTAAAATTATAGACTTATTGCCATCCCTAAAGGTCACAGTTATACTATCACTTTCCTGGAAGAAGCCAGAAGATGACTTATCTTTTGTCATGCATGCAGAATAATCACTAAGAACTAGATGCCAGAGTCATGTGTCGTAAGCGTAGTTGTCAAATCAAGATTCAAATCGTGAATCGAAATGGCCTTGTACAGAATCACTAACCGAATTGAATTGTGAATTGTAAAGATTCTACGACTTTTTCTGACTTTAAAAATATATCTACACACTAGATGTTAAATATATCTTATAAAAATAAATATTTAGACTTAAATCAGTGAAAATGTCCTTGGGTGGCGCTAATGCCACAAATTGAAAAGCAGTTCCACGCATATTTTATTGCATTGACACAATTTTCCTTATAGTACTGTACTCTATGTGACCACACTTTTTATTTTGCTTTTTCTTTCTCTATGATTTTGTTTCCACTTTCATTTTCACACATCACATACCCATCTCTCTTTCTGTCTCTCCCCTGTGTACACCACCATCCACCATGTTGATAGCCCATATTAACGTCGTCGACCACCCACCAGCATCCAAATTGCTTTTGTTTTTTCACCAAAAATAAAGATTGGGTTTGTTTGAATATTCATAAACATCAAATGACAATAGGTTGTGGATGGGGGACGATCTCAATGAAGAAAATCCATTTGCAGCATCAACATTATTATCACTGTCAATTCAATTTTGATCTCCATCCATTGACCACAATAAAACAATATGCCTCTTGCCACTATAGAGGACAAAAAGAGGAAAAGGCTTGATTGTGGAAGAAAATACAGAAAAATTGAGGGGGGAAGAGAGAGGAGAAAAGAGAGGTGTGCAAGTGTTGGTGGAAAATCAATTTGGCTTGTAGTAGAGAAATCAATTCAGAAAGAAAAGCGTGAGTTGACATAATTTTGAAGTAAAAGAAGAAAGAAATAGAAGAGAATATGCGAGTAAGAGTTGGGGTTGCCAAAGATGATGAACATGTTAAGTTGATGAGAGAAGGTGTTCTTGTTCTCTTTTTGCACCCATTTTAGAGAGAGAAAATGAAATAGATATGAAGATGGAGAGAATCCATCCTTGCCCAGACGGAAGAACTCATTGGAGTTGAGTACGGTGGGTTGGTAGGTGGTTGATTTTCCATTAGTGAGCAATAGTAAAGGAGAGAGAAAGTGGGCGATATATCTCTAGGTCGTAGAGAGAGAATGATAATATTGGTGGCTCAGTGTTATTAAAGGTGCGCCTAGGCGGCTCCTAGGCCCAATTCCCATCCAGGCCCAAGGTTTGCGCCTTGTAGTGTTCTAGGCCAAGCGACTTCGATAAGGCATGCTTAGGCGTGCGCCTAGGCCCAAGTCCCATCCAAGCCTAAGGCTTGCGCCTTGTAGTGTTCCAGGCCAGGCAACTTCGATAAGGCGTCTGATTGGTCAAGGCTTGTATCTTGAGGGCTTTTTTTATTATTGCTTTAATTGGTTTTGTTTAAAATCTGACCATTGATTTAATATGGTGAAGCTACAGAAGATCTCTACTCTTATTACAGATGCCAATACATTGGGCATTCAATCCAAATCAATGATAGAAAAAAAATTAGCCCTAATTCCTAATCTCCAAAGGACACTAAACGTTTAACATTTCATTTTGTTTATGTTGAACCCTAAATTATTTACTTATATTAAATTATATATATATTCTTTTTCCGTACAAGGTGCGCCTCACTTCGGTGAAGCCTACACCTCATCTTGCGTCTTGAGCCTAGGTCTCAGGAGACCTTGGCGTCTTAGTGCGCCTTCCACCTCTAATAACACTGAAGTGGCTAGTCATTCAAATTAATTGAAGGGTATCTTTGTCAATGACCACAAATTTGAATGAAGTCATGGCATTATCATTGCCCAATGTCCGTTTGAAGGATGATCACGTGGTTTAATAAGTAAGGAGTTAACATGGGTTCCCATGAAATATCACCATCATAATTTTAATTTTTTTCCTTTTTAGATATTTTTTATTAACCATTCTTAATAAAGAAAGTAGACAAAGAGAAATTCTCAATTTCCAAGTAGCAATAACTTAACAACGATGTTGATATGTGGACAATACACATATATACCTTTCCAAGTAACAATGACCTAATAATAAGAAAGAATTAATTGCAATTCTTTATTTTAAAACCAAAGGTTTAATTGACCTATCTCATTTAATATTAAATTATATTTATTTCAATAAAATAGCAATAGATAGTTATGGTGCAAGTTACTTTAACCTTAAACATATTTAGAAAATATATTATGATTTTTTTAAAGGAAAAAAATAAAAAGAAAAGATTAAAAACATGTTGGGTCTGACTAAATTTGATTGGATCCTATTAAAAACTCTCTATTATCAAAATAACAAATCATGTATATATATATTTGTTATTTTCATACAACACTATTATTATCTCATTTTCACTAAAAAGAGGGAAAGAAATAATTGAAATATGTAGGACACGATAGTTTCAAGAATTGCATGAATCGCAAAAAGTGAATTGATTGTGAATCATGCGATTCTCCATAAATCACTTCAAAATAGATTCATCCATTGATTTGTATCGATTTTGCTTAAATTGTGAACTGAATCGTGAATTATAAGATTCTGGTAATAAAGGTCGTAAGTGCAATGTGGACTACATAACAAGGTAGTGTATCCTTTCTAGGCCATCCTTATTTTACTATAGGCCCTTTAGGATTTGACACATTGTTAGT
>JAPPVO010001085.1:0-24276 GCA_030407325.1 Camellia japonica | reverse complement strand
ATATAAAATAAATTAACAGACAAATGGACAGCGTAACGGCGTAAAATAAACACACAACACACAGTTGGGTATCATAACATCCTGCCAATAAGCTGAATATACTGTTCCTTAATCACTGATCACTGTTTTCCAAATCGTTGCCCCCAAGTCTGAATCTGATACCCGCAGATAACTGATTCCCCAAAAACACTGATGCCCGCAAGCCTAATACTCAAACTTGCGAACTGATATGTGTGTTCCTGTAGAGATACACTCTAAAAGCATATAGCAAGTAAAAGAGAGCCAAAACACCCCTATGTTGGGGTAGGGTTTCCCTGTCCTATTTTGTTAGGAGCTAGGGTTTCATTACGCACGCAGCGGTTTCAAACAACCTAACATCGGGTAAGCAACCTGTCCTAGCTTGGAATGGTCACTATGGATTCCGAATATGCACTAGGTCGAATGGTCAAAAGGGTGCCCTGGTAAAACCGGGGTTTGTGTTCCCATACTGGCAGAGTCCGCAACCGGTCAGCCTGATGGTCATGCCTTGACAAGACAAGCCTCCTGCAAACCGTTCAGGAATAGCAGATTGCCAACACGGTGTCCTAGGCGCACCAATGCACATGCAATGCAAAGAAACACATAAGTGTGGTCAAAACAAGATATCACGAGTTCGAGTCAAGCTCTCAAACTCCCCAGCAGAGTCGCCAGAAACTGTAGACGTGCCCCGCGAGGGGGCCTCCGTGCTACAGTTCGGACTCGAATTGTCACGGTTCTTAATCTGAACCAAAGAGTCCAAATCTGGCAAATCGTTTTGGAAAACAGATTTTTGTAAAAAAGTGCCAAACATGGACTGCTTTGCCAGATACGGAGTCGCCACCTAAATATTTTTTTTATGGGGGAATTTAGGAAACCCTGACTCGGTGCCAAAGGCCACGTGTCTGTCATCACCAAAGTTGCCTCGACTCGGGAACTTGGGTACGATTGGGGAAGGTCAGCTATGAGCACCCCCTCTCGCCCGATCCGAAGATCGGCCTCTACTAACCGTGATATCTTATTTTGAAAACATTACGCGTTCTTATTCCGGTTATTAGCCTAGAATTACTATGTTATGCGCACAGCAAACAAGTATAGACCAAATCGCCTAAATTGGAACAAAACATTTCATGTTTGTTTTGAAAATGGTTTGCTACTCGCAAGTAGGCTAAAATATAGGTTTTGCCACCCTCGAGTGGGCTTTTAGAAAAGATGGTTTTCCCACTATCTAGTGGGCTTAAAACTCATAGTTTTGATGCATTATTCCAATTTAGGTAATTCAACCTCCATCCACAAGCATTCAAGCAGTTATATCACATAAGCAGCTAGCCTCATGGTAATCATGCTATTATGGCAACACTCACACGCATGCGGTATGCTAAAGCATAAAAAGCTCACCTAGTACTCCAAGCCAAAACAGAAACTAGTTAGCAATCATATGCATGATCCTAGTTCATGTTAAGATGGCTAATGCAACACATGCAAGATGCAACTACAATAGGCTCGGCTATCCTAAAGATGGCATGTGAAATGCTGCAATTAACAAGTACTCAACTTGGAATTGAAATACAAATGCAGTTAGCATGATGTACCGAGCCCGGTGCATGTAAGACAAATGTATGGATGCACGCATGCATAGCATAACGTATGCTAATTTAAATATGCCCTAGTCTACCATCATAAGCGGGTAAATAAAAGGGAAGAAAGACGTGGGATTGGAAGACATGCACACACTCACCCACACTTATTACACAATTGCCCTCACTTGGAGGATCCGAATAAATATTACATAACCGAATAAATAATTAACTACTTAATTAATTATTACAGAACCCTTAATTAAATGCAGAATTAAAATGGCCACAGCCCCGCCTTCAAAATATTTGGATGATACATGCTTGACTCGTACTGTCCGGAAACTCGCTGCCATAGCATTGCTGCCTCTGTTTACACTGCCTAGCTCCTCTGAAGACTGCACAAGTCTTGGGATAGGTTCTCTGCACAATGCGGAACACCACCGGCTAGTAGGAATGGCCACTGGCCATGGGAAATGGCCACCGGCCACTGATGAAGTTATCGACCATTGATGGATGGCTGGTAGGCACTGGAGATGGCCGGCCGGCCAAAACTTCCTACAGAAACTGGTTTTTGACAGCAACAGAGGGCAAGCAGTGTATAGCATGGAATTTCAAGCAAATGTAAGCATGGCCACACTCCCTATCATGCAATGGACTCAAGGAAGCATGACCCTCGGCCCTCGGGCCATCAATTAGGCATGATGGCCTAAGAGGCCAAGTTTTGCAAATCAATGTAAATGCATGCAACCAAAAGAGATGAATGCCAACACCCTATCATGTTGGGGTCAAGGGGATTGGCGACCGAGGGTTGAGATGTGTTTCGTCACTTAAAGTACGAACACTCCTCACCCCTCAAGTTTGGCTTGACACCCCAATCCAAACAATGCAATGCATGTATACAACTTGGCTCAAAGATGCAACATGAGCAATGCAATATGCCAAACATACAAGATGTAATGCCATGTAACTCATCATGTAAACTATGACATGAAATGCAATTAGCTAACAATATGCAAGCATGCAATTGTGATACTAGGCAAGCATGAAATCAAAGCAATGCAATATGATCATGCAATGCAAAGGGGCAGACCTCAGCCCACCCCAAAACAGTGACAAAAGATGCCTAAAATGATGGATAAACACTCATGTAAGCATGCACACCAATAGGCCCAAGATTAAGGCATAACAAAGGGGCATTCTACTACCACTACCCCAAGCAAACATGACATGAACTATACAACCAAAACAGAGTTTTAAGGCACCAAAATAAGTCCCAAAACCCACTGATATGGCAGCCCCAAAGGTTTAAACACTTAAACATGCACAATGCTCATTTCAAGGCACACAAGGACACATCTTCAAAGCAATAAAAGGAGAACAATTCCAAGTATGAAAGCATAAAAACATGGACTGAAATGGCATGGCAAATGATTCCAAATCATTGAAATAGACCAACTAAGGCATGTCTATGACTCACTTACTTAGGGCTCACAAGCCAAAATGCATAGCAACCATATTAAATATGTCAAACATGACCAAATCAGTAACCAATAGACCTCAAGCATGGCAAAATATGACCAAGAACTTCACAAAGCAAGGTCAAAACATGAGAGCATGGTGGTCTAATGGCATGATGCACTTCTAGGCAAAATGAGGGAATACAAAGCAAGTGTATTAAGCATGAAAGGGATCACTAATCCGACCAAAAACAGAGGCATATTATGACCTAACAACATACAAAACCCTCTGAAATGGGACCAAAAACACCTAATCATGCATGCTACCCTTATGAGCCAAGAACATGCAAAAATGAGAGACTAAGGGAGAGGGATGTCCCTCGCCTATGCAAGACCTCAAGACCCCTTCTTCACCACTAAAAATTCACTGGATTTCAGTGGTGAGAAGGCCAATACACAAGAGTAATCAAAGCTTAACAAAGAGAGCACCAAAAGGGCCAAACAAGGCCTAAGAGGGGGAGGTCGACCCCAAACCACAAAACAACCTTAATGAAGTATCTTAAGCATGCAAATACAAGACTTTTTTCAGTTATACACAAAGTCTAAAACAGCAAACAGTTGAGAGATCATGAGGCAACGCGCGTAGCCGAGACCTCCGGGAACTCAAAACGAAACACGAACATGGGTAATCACCGAGTGTTCAAACGGCGACGTCCAAGTCTTGAGGACGGTCAAAAATGGGGTGTCTACACCCATCTACTTTTGATAGCTTTTATATCACAAGTTTCAACCCACAAAACCAGTCCAAAATAGTGGGGAAAACAACAAGAAAAGTGTATGAAAGAGTAGTGTAAAGATGGCAAAAGTTATACCGTTTGAAAAAAGGATGTTCTTTGGTTCACAAACCATAAGGTGATCACCCTCAGGAGTTGAAATTTAGGCTCAATAATCTCAGTAAGAAGCCTCAAAATTTTGGTTTATGAAGTGTATGTAGAATGTATGTATATTGCAAGATAGAGACACTACAAGAAATTGCATTTTTCACAACGCAACAAAATATGTTGCTAAAAGGGAAAATTCGTCGGCAAAGAGTTTTGCCGACACATCAAGCTACGTTGGCAACCCGTAGGCAAAAGTGAGTCGGCAAAAGTTTTTGCCGACGAAATTATCATTGCGTTGATAAAAGTAATGCCTTTAGCGACAAACATAGTCGTCGATAAAAGCCTTCATCCATCGTCGGCAATTTACCTTGCGTTGGTAAAAGTCATTCAAATATGATGATTGTGTGGCACTTTTCGCGACACAAATTTGCATGGGCAAAAAATATACTTTAGCAACAAAATATGCGTCGGCAAAAGTAAACTTTTGGCAACACATTTACGTCGATAAATGTTGTCATTTGCCTACGATTTGTTTGTCGATAAAACTTCACTTGGCAACGACAAATTAGTATTGGAAAAAAATACACATTTAGCAAACACAATATGAGTGGGAAAAGTAAAACTTTGGCAAACACATTTACGTCGGTAAATATTGCCATTTGCCGACGATTTGTTTGTCGATAAAGTTTAAGTTTGGCGATGACAAATTGGCATTGGCAAAAAATACACTTCTAGCAACACAATATGAGTGGGCAAAAATAAACTTTTGGCGACACATTTACTAACAAAAATAATTGAAATAATTTATATATTTTTATAAGATTTACAGATTTACAAGAGGCATCCCTCAGGCACCACTATTACAAACTAATAACATTGATATGAAATCACCTAAAGTTGATGTGCAAGCAAAAAAAACACTACTGATACTACTTTTAGAAGCAATGTATAAAACCTAAAAAGGTAAAGTCACTAAAATACCCAAATACATCCAAATTGTGAACCCACATTGGAAACAATAGATAACAAAATGAAAACATGAAACTAACAAAGACAGGAAAAACAGCATGAAAATCAACCACAAACTTATCCAGCAGACCAACGTCTAGTAGCAGCCGCCTCACAGCAACATTGCAGCAGCAGCAGCCCAGCAAGTATAAGTATAATGCTCCCATTATAAGTATAAGCAAATCTTGCTTTGTCCATAGTATAAGTATAATGCTCCCATAGATGAGTACAAAGCCATGCTCCACCCATTTGCCATAAAGCCCAAACAGCCTGACCTCGGTCAAGAGATGTTTTTGCCTATATATGTGACACCTGATGTGCAACCCAACCATTTGCTTCATAGTTCACCTGTAACATTCTGTGACTAAATAAAAAAAATAGTGTTTATAAAAAATAGAAGAATTTTTAAATAGAACAATTTATCATGGAAAACACCAATCACAGAGTTCATCCTGGGTCTAGACCTACCTAACTACTTCGATGTACAAATTTTATATGCATACATACATATTTTATACTTATTCAGTCTTTCAAAAAAAAATAAAAATACTAAGCTCCAAATGATGGCTTGCAGAAAAACAAATATACATATATACACAATACCACATGTGATCACACACAAATGAATAAAACAACAGTTCATAAGGACCGTTAATGTTCGATAAGTGAAAGATATTCTTACTTCGGTAGTTTTACTTCCATTGACCGACAGAGACAAAATGTAATCAAATAGGGCTCGTGGCACTCGTGAAGGTTGCATGGAAGGGAGGGCCAATAGTTCATTTGAAGATTAATATTCAAGTGTTGAGCGCCACTGGAGAGTTAAAAAGGAAAAGGTCAAATTAGTAGATGCAAAAATACATATGCTTTTTTTTATCAATAGGAAGCAGAGAAATAATGTTACATCAGAAGACTAATATAAAATGAAGTACAGATTGAAAGGCAATATTGCTGTTTTTATAGCTTAAAAATTCTATCTTTCCAACTCTCTCCCATCTCTCTTAGAAGCTAATTTCTTAAAGGGGAAGAAAAAAATAAAGAAGATTTCACTATGCACTTGCATCAATGAGAAAATTTTAAACATCACCATGGCATCAATGTCCAAGACTTTCTTGACTTCCATTAGTTTTTTCTCAGTCAGATCAGAATGGATCACACGTTTGCCTGTGACATTTAACGCCAAAAAGTTTTAAAAAGCATTTAAATTTTTAAAAAAAAATAGAACTTAAAATTTGACTGAACATACCTAGCCTCCGGTTGCTTTTGGCATCAAGAAACCCATCATGGGTCGTTATCACCTTCATCAACCATGTCATCCATTATCATCACAATTCTGCTGCTTATCTGTCAAAAGAACTAATGTCATTCACATTTCAAACTTCAGAGAATACTGGAAACACCTAATATGTAAACAAGCTGAAACAGCCGAGCACAAAGACATGTAATTACCTATTAGCGCGACTATGTATTGGTTATCTTGCGAATGGCTAACCTAAAGTGGGTTACAAATTGACAAGTAGTTAACTAAACACTTGTTCTATATGGTAAATCAAGCTTTCAGCAGTTAGTGAAGCTCATGGAGAACAAACAGTAAAGAAATGTTAACACAGTACCTCACTGACAGATTCAGAATGCTCATCCCTTTGTACAAAATCAGCTCCCAAGCTCACATCATCGTCTTGAATGTCATCATTTTCATCTTCACAAGTATCAAGCATACTCTTAACCTGCATAATTTCCAATTACAAAACTCAAAATTTGAACAAGGGATCCAAGTGTCTCACTATTCCTGCAATCTTATATCTTTACCTTGAGAGCTAATACAAAATGTTTGTTGTTGACATTCCCAACCTCTGTGGTCACTTGTGCCCTTACATTGTTCTTGGAAGGTGAATGCATTATACAAGCCCACAAGGCCCATGGTAAATCATGGTAATTTTAAATCCTATTACTCAGGGTTGAACAAGTGCATATTTAAGTTTGCCCATTATAAAACTATTTTTTGAAGTTTTAATCTCAACAAAAATCAAACATGCTATTTTGATAAGTTGGAAGGGTAATTCCAGAGGGATAATATGCGTATACATCACTTTTATGTATCCATAGAACAACTGAAATTTGGAAACTGGCAGCTTCCTCTTCATCTACGAAATCTATCATGATAAACTTCATATATTGAAACCAGATCTTTGAAAAAATATCAAATAGCCACCTCGGTTTAAAGCAGCCAATGATTACTATAATAGATCTGAGTATTTTATATTTTTTTTTTATAGAATTAATAATTAGAATATTTATCAAAATTGCCAACATTTTGAAATACTTATGGTCAACTACAAAAAGTAGGGACAAAAACAATGGAGAATCATGATAAATTTACTTCCACCTCAGATATTGGTAATTATAAGATACTCACATCGACATCTTTTTGAAACTGCGGTGTATTTATTCATAAGCAATCTCCATATGAGAAAGTGACACACAGCAGATATAAAAACTGCACCTGCAACTGTCCTCTACAATACCAACTAGTGCCCCCTTGCTAATTTCAGATTTTGAAGTGGAAGAGGGGATCACTGCAATAGAAATAAAAGTAATAAGCACAAACCAATTCAATCCATCCTTGAATGCATACAAAAATTGGAAAGCATGACTATGCACTTCATTGTTTAAAATGGCATAGGTCACTATTTGTGGCCAACTTTAAGATCAATGTAACCCCCCCTTCCCAACAGATAGATCATCCAACACCATGATCCAAGCATCATCCACTACAGTTCCAGCTAATAGGAGCATTAGCTAGGTTTTTTTTTTATTTTTTATAGTGTCCAAACCATTCGTACTGCCACACCAGGGGTAAACATCACTAGTATACACATGGAGGGTAAACTAGCTACCCATATTTTCAACTAGAGCCCAAAACAAATGTGACAACCTTCTCACAATGAAAGATATACAAAGACCATAACTAATAAGATCACTATATCTATTTCATCATATTCCTGAACAAAACATGTCAGATAAGGCCTTCTTGAGCCTGTTGGTCTTGAGCATGACTCTTTGAACCTCAGGTCAAAGGTGCGAGGAGCTGCTGACAGATTGCTAAAAAACAAGAAACAAAAACATTTGTCAGATAAGGTTTAGAAGACAAACCATCTACATAAGGGAACCACAGAGGAAAATCGAGAAGTTCATAAGGTCCAAAAATTTCACTATCAGGAATATGCCATCCTGTGAACATGCTCTGGATTCGTTGAACCTCGGTCGTATTGAAGATGTGAGAAGAGGTGTTGTCAACGTATACAGGAAAAATCTTCAAGTCCATTCTCAGTCGAGGGCCTTCTTCCCATAAAACAGAAACAATCTCAAGCTGAAAAATGTTCAATTTAAGAGCTGTTGTGAGGTACATCTCAAATGGAACCCAGTATGGCTCAAAATATCTGAATCCAGGACTTTTCAACCGATATCCAACGATTAGAGGCGCAGCACAGAAGCATGGTGAGTTTGGGGCATATTCATAAGGGCATGATTGCACCAGACAATTATCATTAGAGTTTGTTGCGCTTGGGGTATGACTGACAGTTTCATTTTCATTCTGAGGTCCACAGAACAGGACTTGTAAGGCCCCTAAAATATGTATTTACTTCTCAGACCCTAATGATGATTTATTTTCTTAAAACCCTCGTTTACTTGAATCAATTCGAATCTTGACAGTTAGTAATTGCTAGTTTTATTTTTATCCAAACAGAAATTCCCTAACCTAATTTAATTCTACCTAGGTTACATGTATTTAACTTCAAGCCCTCATATATATTTTTTTATTTCAAAACTTGCCCCAAAATAGTACTTATATCTTGTACCTTGGTACAATGTTTTAAAAACCGGACCGGTGAACGAACCGGAAAAAAGGATTGGGTGGATGGGTCCGCGGTTCAACCGTCGGGTTAAACCGGAATCGAACCGTGACGTAATAAATATATTAAAATTATATTTAAATAAAAATATAAGTATAAGTAAAAAATAAATAAAAATATTTAAATATATAAATTATCTTAAATATTTGTCCTAATATTTTTTTTACTGAAAAAATATAATAATATATTTTGAAATATCATTAATTTCAATTTTGGAAGATGAAATCAAATATTTAATATTCCCTCCATATGATTTTAATTCAAATAATTTGATTGAAAGGAGAGCAAAATTTTGGAGGGATATCAAAATTTCAATATTCCTCCAATACATTTGATTAAGTCCCACATGGATTTCTTGAGTCTTTTTGAAAGAATTTTTTTTTTATAAATAGGTGAAAACTTTCACAATAATTTCATCAAAGCTCTTAATGGATTCCTCACAGAGGAGACCCTTAAAAAAGAGTTTCAAATTAAATTTTCTTATATTCTTATATTTTATATAAATATATATATATATATAAGAAAGAAAGAGAAAGAAAAAAAAAAAAAAAACAAAGAGCCGGACCGGTTCGATCAACCCGTGATCGGGTCAACCGGTCACCGGTTTAACCGGTGGGTTCATCGGTTTTCAAAAAATAGGCCGGTTTTTGCAATTGGCCGGTTTATTTAGAGGGCTAACCGGACCGGAACCCATCCGGTCACCGGTTCAACCGGTTTGAACCGGCCGGTCCGGTCCGAGTTTTAAAACCATGCTTTGGTATGCCATCAATCTTGCTATATATACATATATATATATATATATATGTGTATAACACCTTGTAGAGTGTGCCCTAGGACTAAAATTAATAATAAATAATAAATAAATATAGCCCCTTCTAGGAGAAAGTGAGGAAACCATTTTTCAAAGCACATCATCACGACATTCTAGAAAAAAATACAACCTACTGACCTACCTAGGATGCAAAATCCAAGAATTAGTTTTATTACAACTAGATGCACTACAGGAAATTCGTTTTTCAGCAGCGTTTTAAAAACGCCGCGAAAAGACTGAAAAACGCCGTAATATCTTATAATGGCGTGTAAAATTTTCGCCGCTGATAGGGCCGCCGCAATAGCTCCCCGACGTTTAAAAAACGTCGCTAAAAAATATTAGACGGCGTTTCTTAAAACGCCGTAAATTTTTTGACGACCGTCTCCCCTTCGTCCCAAATTAACGTGTGACGTCACAATGATGTCATTTAGTGGCGTTTTTGAAAAACGCCACTGTTTTTTATTTATTAATTCATGCTGGGCCCGACAATGACGTCATTTTGTGGCGTTTTTTTTAGAAACGCCACTTTTTCCTTTTCTTTTTTTTTTTTTTTGGGTGGGGGGATTATCCAAAACATAAACATGATCAAAGGATCTTCCTAACAAGTATCCCGGAAAAAGTAAAAATAATAATGAAAATAAAAGATACTTTCCATCAACATCAAAATATTTCATTGATTTAGAAGAAGAAAAAAAATTCCATTCTTATCACTTTCGAGACATGTTTTACACAAAAACCACCAATTTCATACCTACAACAACAGTATAGCTACTCAAAAAAATAGAGTTCGCTTTCACTCAAGAAAAACAGTACTGCATTAACAAAATTTCCCAGCAACAGTCTCATCTCGAACAGGGCATTGACTGGAGTTCTACAATTTCTACAACCAAGTCATGCTGGTTTCCAAATTCTCTGAAAGACACAAATTAAAGAGTAAGTACAAATACAATTTCTACAATTTCTGCATTGATATTGAACAGGGCATTAACAAAATTTCCCAGCAATAGTCTCATTTCGCTTTACATTTCTTGGCAACATTTCATACCCCAGTTTTTTGGTACATATCAAGGATGTTATCTGAAAGACACAGATTAAAGAGTAAAAGTTCTAGTATTTCATGTTTGTTTTTTTATAATAATTGAGATTTTTTCTATTAGTAAAAAGGGGAAAACCCACACTATTTGACTTATTATCAGACTATTCTAACATTTGATTTATTAGAGCATGGTCATTCATGTAGTAAAGTTGAACCAACCAACCTTTGATAAGGATAAAAATAACATAGCGAACACCTAATTCTGTTTCAATGGCTAGGACAGAGAAAAATAAAAAAGAACAGGAAAAATTATTTAATTAGAAACCAACTACTCACAGCTTCAATTAATGACTTTCTTTGCATTAGTATCCTTATTTTCTTTACTATTTTCACTGTAGTTTGAATCAAAATAGGCAAGAGACATTTCCTTGAGAAAGATTATTCACTCAATTATCCAAAATTTGAAATAAATGGTCACTTCATTGAAAACCAATTGCAGCTTCCATCGTTAAAATTCATTCATATTTCATTTCTATATGTACACTCAGAACCCACAGTAGCAAAATTCTGCCGAGGCGACCACCAGTTATTAAAAATCTAGAACTAAGCAACTATAATCCTGTTAAAGATTTAGAAAGAAACAACTGTAATCCTATTCTGTATCACTTTCTCTGTTCACTCAAACTTCCTAACCAACTCAAGTATTAATTAACATAAACAGTTATTATCAACAAAAGTTACTTAAAACTACAAACAGATGTCACTTGAGCAAAAAAATAGATGTCACACCTGATGCACAAAATTTCAATTTTTTTCAAATAAAAATAAAAATCAGTCCCCTTAACATTCATTTTAGTTATAAATTGATGATGATCTAAATCCATATGCAATAGCCAAGTCAATCAAAGACTAAAATGTTTATGACCATGCACATCATAGAACTCAACTAACTAGACTGAACCTGAAGCCAATCAACAAATAAGTGAGAAGGAGAAAGCAATCCAACTAGAATGGTTTAGAATGAACCTGAGTTTGTCATATCTACTACTACTTCTTCTTCTTCTTCTTTTCTTTCTTTGATATGTGAACCTGCATTTGATAAGAACAAATAACATGAATAAAATGTCATATGAAAATTTCATAATTAACTATTTACTCACTTCCTCGGACGAACGATGGCAATTAAACGATGAGGTGTATGCATGGGATTGTTGTGTGTGAATGCACATGTGTAGCAGCTGGTGCAATAGGCCCACCCATGGCCTGTTGAGACTCCAATTGCTCTATTCGTGCTTGTTGAGCTTGGATTGTGCCTTGCATCTCCATTTGTACTTTCTGTTGATTAAGCATAGCATCCATCATCTCTTTCATTTGCATCTCCATTTGTGCTTTATATTGATTAAGTTGCTCTTGGACTTGCATTTGGATGATACGAGTTTGTTCTTGCGATTGCCTATATCCGCCTCCAAAGACATCTGTCGGAGAAGGACCCAATCCATATGTTCGAACACGACCAGGTCGCTCAGGCCCTAGAACCTGTGTGATAATTTCTTCATCTGTAGCATTGGATTGCGCCCCAAGATCCTTCATTTGTGTCTACAATTGTTAATTAGTAATTAGCCACCAATAAAATTCAGCCTACGAGCAAGACATAATTAGTTAATTCTTACTTCCAATTTGCAGGCACTGTTAAAGGTAACTCTCTATCAAATTTAACTATCTACTTTGTCTCTTTTCAAGTTTAGATTTCTACTTTATTCATTAGGTAGTTTCTACATCAAATCTGTTCATAGTCTCTATGATTCAACTCACACTTGTGTGCCTATGTGGAAAGGTATATATATAGTCTTCTACAGAATTGTGATATTTGCCCAATTAGTTTGGAGTAAGTGGATTGTTACTTGTGATTTACTGATTAAAACCAAACAAACTAAGAGTTTGGAGTAGATATTGAACCACCTATAAATAAGAGTTCAAAATTAGCTTGGGCTCATAACAGGATGCAGGCGGGTCTATGGGGAGGAGGAAAAGCAAACAAAGACTTCAATGTGTACAAGGCTGCACCCCTTCTGAATTTTTCTATAATAGAGTTACTTATTGGGGAAAACAAAAAAAGAGACACTCAACATGTCATATTCTACCACAGTGAAAGATTTGCACTCAAACCAATTAAATATATCAAATGCAGAAACTTTATATTAGTTGACTTTATTCCAGTAGATTCCTTTCTTTTACCCAGTCTAACTACATCAACAGGATCATCCAATCTCCAGTAAACAAAGAAATACATAATTGAGTCTCAGTAAAAAGACTATTAAGAAATAATGCTATAAAAATCCAACCAAAAATTTTGCCAACTTTATTATGACTCTGTGTTATCAAACTTCTAATAAATGTCTGCATCCATTATCCCTTGATCTAAAAATTAAGAGCAAAATTCGAATATAGCCCAGAAAAGGGTACTGGCATACCAAAGAACCAAAGCAGGTGGACTATTTGAGACAATGAATTAACACAGCAATAAGAGGTAGAAAGAGAACTTTTCCAAGTGCTTGTTTGATTACTTCAAGCCACCAAACTATGCATCATATAGCTTCAGTGTTTTTTGGGCTATATATTAACCATCATAATAGAACGGACATGATTGCCTTTAACTTAATTAAGGATATGACTTCAAATAGAATCAACTGAAGAAATGGATCCATTTAATCCCAAGCAATTGCACAAAAAAGGCTTGTTGAGTTGGATTGAGTTGATTAGAGGTTAACAATCTTTTACTTCCTTTTATCTTTTTGTTTCTATACATACAGCTATCAAGTTTCCTTTTTCAGAAAGAAAACAGTACATGAAATTATGGAAAATGCATAATGCATTATTATAATTAATCATAGCTATCAATGTTCTGCAAAATGCATTATTATAATTATGGTGCTACATACCATGACCTCAGCAACTTTATCATTACTTGGTTTGTTATCCTTCGAGTACCCAGCCATCCACACCTCTAAGCGAGTTGCAGGAACTCCATTCTTCTTATTAGTTTCCTACAATTACACTTAAAATTAAGTAAGTAAAAATCAAAAATATACAATTTCAATTTGAAATATAAAGAAACTATATACCTCTACTCGAACAACTGAGAATGGTTTTCTGCCAGTTATGTGATTTAATGTCTTCTTCTTCCGAATTTCTTTGTTTTTTGTGCTTTTTTTCTGTTACATATGAACACAAACACAAGATAATTTATTAATTAACAACAACTCATCTTATGAGATTACGATAGAGATCAATAAACAATTTAAATGATACCTGTGCCTTCTGAGTGCCCCAATAATAGACTAAGCTTCGCCATTGATGCTCATGTACTCTTTCGGGTCGATGAGTTAACCTATCAGCATCGTTGTCGAATGGCGTATACCCCATTTGTTTAACTCTAGCCTTCCACTCTCTCCATTTTTTTCCAACAGATGCCAAAACAAATTTCTTCATTGACTCATCGGCATCTGTATTGACCTGCAAATAATTGGCAACTGTGTGACTATATAATAGTATAGAAGGTATATATATATATATATATATGTGTGAAGTGAGAATAGACAAACACACCCAAAGAGTCAAACACTCCCACAAAATGATTAAAAATAGGCAACAATCATCGTATAAGAAAGAAAATGGGCCAAGGAAAATTAGCATGTCAATGCAAGGAGTTACTCCAGATTTTAGTCAAGTCACATGAGTACATTAACCAAAACCTCTAGCCCTGATCTCCATTATGCACAAGATCAGATCTTTGTGCAAACAACACCACCAGGTTAACATCCATAGCCTTGACCTTTGTAATGCAAAAGACCAGATTCTTGTGCAATAAAATAAAAACACTAACACCACCCTGTTAACACTCATCATTTCTCTACCAGTCGATGGAAAAAGCATCATAAAGATTGCCCTTTCCATACAACAATCCACCAGAAAGGACCTTCTAAAACGACGTTCAGCATCAATTAGACAAAAAAATATTCAAAAATACAATATTGAACTTGCCATCAAACTTCAGCAGCCTAATATCAACACAGATTCAATATTCTTGTCATCCTATTCTTTAAAAAATTCAGACTGATGGCATACATCTTTTCAATATTGTTGTTTTTCAGCATGGTCATTCCTTTATATGAGTAGGGGCTAATTTCAATACAGAGAATTATTTGCCCATTCCAATACAGAGAATTCCATGTAGAAAGTGATATGAAATGGGTGACATACATGATAGGATTGAAAAACAACAAATTGAGTGTCTACCACAATATTAATATGTAAAATGAGTTAATATTCAGTTAAAATTGATATGTAAAATGAAATAATTCTTTTACCTTTACTTCTCTCCAAATTCTCTCTTTGTTTTCCTTCGGTACATGGCTCCAAGTTCTATAAGTGAGGGGCATAAGGTTCCCATCTCGAGCTAAAACACCCAAACGAGAAGCCAAGGGTGTATACCCGTCAACCACTTGGTTCAAGTCATTAGGCACAATA
Source organism: Camellia japonica (assembly GCA_030407325.1). Lineage (NCBI taxonomy): Eukaryota > Viridiplantae > Streptophyta > Magnoliopsida > Ericales > Theaceae > Camellia > Camellia japonica. The sequence continues at coordinate 9,050 of JAPPVO010001085.1, read as the reverse complement.
TGTAAAATGCCACCACTTGGGTTCCAATCACTACCATGCATGAGTGTTGGGCCTCTCGAACTATGACCTACTCATCCAAATATCAATATTAAGTTAGAAGATACTAGAAAGAATGATAAAAATTGATAAGATACTTGGGTAGACATTTATTCTAATCACAATATTAATATGTAAAAAAAAAAATTAAACAATAACGATTAAACCTTTTTCCTGCCAATTATCCTAATGCTGATAATATAGAAACAAATCTATTAAAGCAAAAGTAGCATAATGACATGACATGACAATAGTTCTTTTGCATGAGAAGCCAAAATGTCTAGACAGGCATTATAGAGTCAAAACATAAGAAACAGTTAGCAGGATTCTAAAAGCAGACTTACAAATCCAAGCCAAATGTAACATAGTATTTGATCAAATCATGCCATCAGAGTCAACAACAGTTCTTGATAACTAAGTGCAATAAAGAAAGTAGAGATGGAAGGAAACAGACAATTCTAAACTTGTCCTTGAAGGTTGAATATCACCAATAAAAGTCATGGGAGTTCAGCCAGGTCCCTAGAGGGCTGATCAAAGTTTCTAAACTAACTTGAAACTGAGAATGATGTAACTTGAAACTTAAATGATATGGTGCACATAAATAGTAGTAGCAGTTTTTACACATAGAGAAGAAGAAATGAAAAAACTTAGTGTAAGGGCTAGTAGTGGTATGGTCATGGCAATTGTGTTTCTAGCATTGAGCCATTGCATCTATATTGTAATGAACTTACAGAAAGTAGCAAAGTGTAAGGAGCACAGATTGGTATTCTGCCAATAGATCACAAAACATTCTACAAAACCATACCATTTAAAATTTCAAGAAAAGTTGCCAACTCAACTCAACTCAAATTTCAAGAAAAGCTAGTTAGTTATCCACCAATGAATTTCTAACTTCAAATCCATCATTTCCAACTCAACCTCACCTTTTGCAAATTGAGTAGTGTCACTTAGTTTAAAAAAAAGAAATGTAAAACATCAAAAGAAAAAAGAACATTAACAAAGAAATCTAATGGAGTAATTCAATTGAATAAAATAATTCATACCAGCAGTAGTGTCATGTGTTGAACCAGTACTCGATGGTGCACTAGGCAAGCTACCTGGAGGATACCATGACATGGGTGGATCAGGTATGATGCGTGTACTCTCCTCTGAACTCTCATCTGAACTCCCACTATAAGAACTCTCATCTGCACTCCCACTATAAGAACTCTCAGAATTTGCAGAGGCTGAATGTTGCCTCTGCCTAGAGCATCGTCGATCTGTCATGCTAGTTTACAAAAGACCACAAGCATACGTGTAGAATTTTATGGGTTAGCAATGAATACAAAGTACAATAGATACAATAGTGAATACAAAAACAATAGAATTTTAATATCTAACAGAATATAATATTGTAATTTTAACCAGTTCAACACCATTTTTGGCACAAAAGAATCTACTACATTAAGACTTTCCAAGATAGTTAAAAAAATTTCTCTACAAATTTAAATTTTAAACAGAATCTTAATATAACAGGTATGATCATTCGCAAGGACATAAAAGGATGTCTCAAGGACAATCACGTTGAAAAGAAAACAAATGACGCATTTTAAAAGCAAAGGTTTCATTAACATGAATATCCATGCTAAAAGCACAAATGTAACAATGAATATGAAACAAAATTACAATATCATATCATTTCTTCATCATCTTCAGATTGTGTCTGTGTCGATATCCCAAGAGGTCAATAGTTTCATCAATAGTTGTTCCAACTTCACCTTGTCTAACCCAATTTATGTCCTCTTCACAAGCAAACGAAGTTGCATCTAACTCTTGGTCGCCAAATCCTTCCACTTCATTGTGATGTTCTCCATCATTAATTGGTTGTTCTCCACACACCTCATACAAGTCTCTAGGTTTCATCTTGACTACAACATCCCAATCAGCTCCAACGGGATCATTAACATAGAAAACTTGTTGTGCCTGAGATGCTAGGATGAATGGCTCGTCGCTATTTTGTTTCTTTGTATATAACAAATGATTGAAATTAACAAGTGTGAAACCAAACCCATCCTGCTTCAGTCCTTTGTTGTTGTCAATCCAGTCGCACATGAATAGCACATATCTACGGTCGTATGAGTAATACAATTCAATAATATCTGTCACATATCCATAGTATGCTACTTCACCTTCCACGGGATTCATGTCTCTGGTACTTGCATAGCTACAAGTCTTTGCTTTCACCATAACCCCACTATTTTGAGTTTTTCTTCTCCACTCACGACTCCTCGTATGATACCTAGTACCATTAATTATATACCCACTGAATCTCATGGCCTTTTTACTAGGTCCCAATGCCAAAGTTTTAATCTCATCTGACAACACAGCATTTTCAATAGCTAGAAGCTCTTCAACCTATTTTTAAAAAGTCAACAAATTAAACATCAACTAACAGAGAATTAAAAATTGAAAACATGAGAATTGAAAATTAGAAACATGTAAGTTATTAGTACTTACATGAGAATTAAACCATCTGGGAAACTCATCATTGTGACGGCGATCCACATCAAAATCTTTGAGACAAGGATGTGACCGCTTAATAAAATCACGATGTTCCCTATACATTTAAAGTACTTATAAAATGCAAGATACTTATTAATGGTATCAATAAAATTTTGGAACAAAGATTGTATCTTACTCTCGATATGGGACAACCGCAGCAGTGTTAAATAACACATACCGATGAGCTTGTACCCATGATGTGTTATCAAGCGCAAACCTTTTCCTTTTCCTAAAGCATGACCCTAATATCCCAGGATTGTCGCTAACATTGTAATTCCTTATTGGTCGATTCAATTTTGACTCGACATCATCCAAGTACCTTGAGCAAAAGGTCATACACTCTTCAACTAAGTATCCCTCTGCAATTGAACCTTCTGGATGACTTCGATTACGCATATATGACTTAAGTGTCATCAGATACCTATAAACAAACAAATGCACATGACTTTCAATTATAAACAAACAAATGAATACAACTATAAATTGGAGTAGAATTGCACACCTTTCTATAAAGTACATCCAGCGATATTGCACTGGACCGGCAATCTTGGCCTCCTCTGCTAGGTGAATAGGCAAGTGCTCCATTATATCGAAAAATGATGGAGGAAAAAATTCTCTCAAGATGGCAAAGTGTAAGAGCAATTTGGGATTGAAGACGATCTAACCCATCTGGCTCTAGAGTTTTGGAGCACAACTGCCTGAAGAAATTGCTTAACTCAATCAATGGTTCAACAATTTCTTCGGTAACAAATTTCTCACTGCTATTGGAAGTATTTGTTGCATCAATATATGGTTGTCATGACTTTTCAGTCCAGATATGCTATGTTGTTTGAGGTTAACACGACGAGAAATATTGGATGCATACCCATCTGGAACTTTGATATTCTTCAGGAGTGTACAAAACAAACCTCTCTCTATTGTTCATAGCGAAACATGCAGGCGGCAAATAATACCTGTTCCCAACCCCTTTTTTAGGATGTAATGCCTTTCGAATTCCCATATCTTGCAAGTCTCGACGAGCATTTAAATTATCCTTTCCTTTCCCATCAACATTTAATATCGTCCATAATACATTATCACACACGTTCTTCTCAATGTGCATTACATCAAGATTGTGGCGGATCAAATTATGCTCCCAATATGGAAGCTCAAAGAAAATACTCCTCTTCCTCCAATTATGATCCTCCTCGTTGTCCTCTTTTTCCTTTCCTTTCCTTTCCTAGTTCTTTTTTGTCTGTTAGTTGGCTGGTGCTTAGGCCCTAGCTGTCGTAACACATTAGCCCCCGATAACCGAGTTGGACATGGCTCAAATTCAAAAGTTCCATCAAAAGACGCACCATCTTTTCGAAATTTGTGACTCGCATTCAACCAGCGGCGATGCCCCATGTAACAAATTTTCCTTCCATTCTTCAAATACCGATGTCGAGTACGTATGTTACAACAAGGACAAGCGAAAGCACCTTTTGTGCTCCATCCAGACAAATTTGCATATGCAGGAAAATCATTTATTGTCCACAATAAGACCGCGTGCAATTGGAACATTTGATTAGTTTCTGCATCGTACGTCTGAACACCATTTTCCCACAATTCATTCAGTTCATCCACTAACAAGCGCAAGTAGACATCAATGTTATTGCCAGGTGAAGAAGGACCATCAATGAGCAATATCATCATCATATGAGGTTGTTTCATGCACAACCACGGTGGCAAATTATAAGGCATCACAATAACTGGCCAACTACTGTGAGCAACATTCATTGCCTTGAATGGATTAAATCCATCCGCTGCTAAACCTAGTCTGACGTTGCGAGGCTCACTCGCAAACTTGGGATACAAAGTATCAAAATTTTTCCAGACAAGAGAGTCAGCAGGATGTCTCATTTTGCCGTCATCAATTCGGCCCTCTACATGCCATCTCATTAATGAAGCAGTTTTTGATGACATGAACAATCTTTGAAGCCTTGGAATCAAAGGAAAGTATCTCACAATCTTTTGTGGAATTCTTTGTTGCTTTTTTTTATAATCATTCTTCTCACCCTCAAACTGTTTGTATCTAGGTGTCTGACACACTATGCAATCATCCCTACTAGCTGTCTCCTTCCAATACAGTGAGCAATCTCTTGGGCATGCATGTACCTTGTGATAATCGAGGCCCAATTCCCAAGGAGTGCCCTCGTTGCATAGAACGACTTTGGCAAAGTTTCACCTTTTGGGAATGCATCCTTCAAAAGTTTAAGCAACATCGTGAAAGACTTGTCGCTCCATCCACTAAGGCACTTGATATGCAATAATCGAACAACAAATGAGAGCGTTGAAAACTTGTGACACTCTGGATACAACTCTCTTTCGGCCTCCTTCAATAAACTGAAAAATCTTTCAGTTTTCTTATCCGGGCCTAGTTCGATATTAGAACTTCCTGTCTCATTACTAGCACGATGAACCAAGCTTGGTGGAGGAAGTCCGAACCCCTCATATATCATTTCATTGACTTCATCGCCATCATTCGAATCACTGACATTCTCATTCAATGGCACAGGCGCCGGTAAATCTTCCCCGTGAAAAATCCATCTGGTGTAGCTTGGAAGAAACCCATTGACCATTAAATGTTCCCCCAAAAGGTCTTTCTTTACTAGTTTGACATTCCGACACCGTTTACATGGACATGTGACTTCAATTGATAGAGGATTATTTTGGCATGCAAGTTTAACAAATTCCTTAACCCCTTCTATATATTCTGGATGCAACCTATGCTGATTTATCCAACTTTTATCCATCTGACTTCGTCTTACACTACAAATGTCACTGTCAAATCAACAAAGTTTAAAATTATCATTTCATTTTAATTATTCTTAACCTCAATTAAGTACCTTATAATGCATGCGACATGACACCATTCACCTCTAACTCTTCTCTAATAGGTTGGTTCATCCTACTTTCCCATTCAGGAATGCACTGTCTATATTGTAAAAAGTAGCTCATACCACTCTATCCATCTCTAACGAAATTTCGGCAGCATCTCCCCATGGTTCTCCAAGTACACTACACAGACTGGGTGTTTGCTACACCTTGTCTAGTATGCACCTGGAGAACATGAGGAGCTACTACACGAAATCTCTACGAGATGGACTATATTTAAGCAGTAGAACTACTAATTACAACATAGACTTGTGCTCCTGAACTGTCCAAACTGGACAATCCAAGAAGAGCCTCATCAAAGATGACTAGGTATCTCTGATGAAGATTCTTGGACGGGTCTACGGCTATTTATGCATGCATGGATAATTACTTGCTAAATTAACAACTGTTATGATTTTTGCATCCGGTGGTGCAACTTGAATCAACACTATCAAGCATACTAGAAGCATTTCTAGCATGAAGCATATTAATGAAGAAACTAGAAGTTTCTACAATGCTCTTGATAGATTATGATATAGAACTTCATCAAGATGACTAGGTATCTCTAATGAAGATTCTACAAGAACAACCAGATTATCCTGATTGATCACAAAGTAAAAAATTCCATGATTGTAATTGATAGCACATAACAATGGCAAGTACTCGATATTAGGTATGCTTCATTTAGTTTGTTCTTGTACTCACAAGTAAGAAACAGTTCTCACTACAACATGAACACCCACACATACCAATATATCTTAGTAGTGTTCTATTATCATACCTCAAATAGAATATCATGAGACCATCTATAGTATAAGCTATCTAATCCCAAACTATCTTGCAAATCAATTATCGTACCTCAAATAGAATATTTTGGAATACAAAAAATTAAATTAATTATGATCTAAAAAGCATAATATTACTGGATAAGATGTAATAAAACACCAAAAAATTGGAAAACTGTCTTGCATGTACTGGCACCTCCAAGAATTGGAAATATAAGCAAAGTTAAAATTACCTTAGTTCTTTCCTTTTGGGTATACGGTGAATACCAGTTTGTCAACCTCACCTTTCCTTGTCGGCTAATGAGAAGCACAAAGTGAATCTGGAACATGTGCAAAAACACACTAAGCATTATCTCATTTTCACAGGCAATAGAAACACCAGCCATTATATTATTCTAACAAAGAAATGACACTGTTGAAAGCTACTGAACCCTTTACATAACTCATTAAAGTAGGAAGTTATTTCCCACAAGAATTATGTTCAGAAGGAAGCAACAAGCAGGACAAGTTTTGTCACAAGAGGCAAATAAAAGTCGAATAAAAACCTACCTCATACTATTCACCCAAATTATATTGCTTCTTCAAAAACTATGAAATATATATATATATATATATATATATATGGCCAAAGTGATTTATAATAAGGGAAAAACTTGACTTGGTTATATGTTGTTGTTCATAGTGCAAACAAGTGGACACAGTTTACCTTAGATAACAAGGATCCATTTCATTTTGGTTAAGTTTGAATTTTATAACAAAGACCACTATATACTTTTTGCATCTTTAATAAGGGTTTTGAGAAGTTCTATTATCAGGATATGAAGCAATGCAAGCCATCTCCTTTCTAAATTACACCTTAAAAACAAGGAGTCGAATGTTCCCCTTAACAGCATAATAAAAGACAATCTAGTAATAAAATTTCATTACCAAGAAGTCATACATTTCTCATGAAACTGGTAATAATCAACAAAAAGGAGGTCCTGCAAATCTTCCCCAGCAGAGTAATAAATAAAGAAACTTGCAAAACTAGACATGCAGCTCTGCCTCAACTTCCAACAGATACAGATGTTATAAATTTTCACATTCAAAAACAAAAAAGAAAAAAAAACAGATGTGTATATATAAAATATACACTGCGATAGACAAAAGAAAACATATTAGCAATCCACTTGAAGCATACTGTGCTTCAAAAATTCATTTGCAAAATCAGCAACATTCACAGAGAAAAATAATTTGTAACTCCACCGAAGTCCACTCCACTAAAATTTGCAATTTTATTTATTTCTTCAAACCAAACATAGTTCATTTATTTGTATACATACACCTTTGTTTTCCTAAAACAAGCATGAATCTGAAGCAGAAAATTTGAGGACAGAGATTCATTAATATTAGAATAACATTACTCAATGCATTGATCTAAAAACTGATTTGTCCACTCATTCTTAGAATTCTTATGTAAATTAACTTCTATACATTTATAGATCAGTTTAAGAGATAATTGGTAAAAATCAAAAGGACCTCAATTCTAATGCATGCTGTATTATGTGTCAACAATGCAAGAGTCAGGACAAGAATGAAGCAGCTCTTAGAGATGAATACTTACAAACCAGATTTGATCGATCTGGTTCAACGATCTGATCTGATCTGATCTAATCTAAAAATGAAAAAATTAGAGAGTAAATCAGCAGATTTGACAATGAGAAAGCAGATCGAACTGGTTCAAACTCGAACACCGATTAAGAGAATGAAAATTGTACCTGAGATAGAAGCAACAGAGATCGATCTGGTTTGAGTTCAAGTTCGATGAAGAGACTGATCAAAGCTCTCCAGCGACAGATCGATGAAGAGCAACAGAGATCGAGTTCGACGAATACATATATACCTTCTGCAATCGAGCGAGAGAGAGAGAGAGTGTGTGTGTGTCTTTGATCTGGTTCGATGAATCAGTCAAGGGCTTTGGAAGAGAGAGAAAGAAAGAGAGAGGGAGAGAGACCAAGCTACCGAAAAGACGGAGAGAAAGTGAGACAGAATGTGAGAGACGGAGAATGACGGTGTCAATATAGACACCCAATACGACGTCGTTCAACAGAGCTCTAAGACAACGTTTTGAAAACGTTGTCTTTCATCCATCTATAATGGCGTTTCCCAAAACGCCATAAAAGAAACGTTGCCGTACATCATTTTTCCTGTAGTGATGTGGCCTAAACCATGGAACACACCTCATAAGTCCCTTCCATTCCTTTAGAATTCAAGCAAAATTCTAAGTTTCCATCCAATTCCAACTAAAGGGCTTTTAGTCCTTTGTACCCCAATTGCCTATATAACCACACCCTCCCTAGTTGCAAACATACAAACACACACTCACTCACACACATTTTGGTTAGAGAGAGGGAGGAGAGCAAGGAAGAGAAATCTAGAGGAGAAGAAGGAGGAGAAAGAGAGTTCTTGTGCAAAGCTTGGAGGGTAAGCCACCAACACAACCCTCTCTTCATTTTCTTTTCTAATGCATGTTTTTTAAAGATTCTAAATAAAGTTTCAGATCTGTTATTATCAAAGTTCCTATGTTGAAAATACTAAGATTTGAGTATTGTTTCCATCTCTCGTGTATTTTACCCATTTTGGCACAAAACCATCTTCTTTTGTACACATCTCTCAACTTTTCAAGGTACTCTTTCAAACAAATTTTCTGAGTTAAACATGTGATAGTTAGCATATTTTCTTCACAAAAGAAATGAAACTTTCCCATGGTGGAACCCCCTTTTATAAATTTCCTTGTTTTTGGCATTTCTACTT